>CM019713.1:38937135-39224635 GCA_009760885.1 Achatina immaculata
ATTATTGCTTTTATTATTATTACTATAAAAATATAATTTAATATTATTATTAAATGACGTGATAGCCTAAGAGAGAGAGAACAGTAACTGAGAATATGGCTTCCTAGAGAACGAGGAAAAAAGTCGTTAGCCCAGATAATTATGGGCCCACGATATCACCAACACTCTGAACACCACACTC
Source organism: Achatina immaculata (assembly GCA_009760885.1). Lineage (NCBI taxonomy): Eukaryota > Metazoa > Mollusca > Gastropoda > Stylommatophora > Achatinidae > Lissachatina > Lissachatina immaculata. Next base: position 38,937,317 of record CM019713.1, read on the forward strand.
ACTGAGTTGTGTCCTGGCTAGAAGACAGAAAGATTAGAATGATCGGCAAGAGAGCAGCGTTCTGCAAAAGACAGTTCACCTGAAAAAAAAACCAAACTTACCATTAAACTGTTCAGGTTGTAAGAAGGGTCGAAACGCCAGTTATGGAGAGGGGTGGGTGGGGTAATGTGAGGGATTGAAGTACTTCCTCTGATGATCTAGAGAGTTGATTATTATTATTAATCTCTTTAGATTGTAAGGAGTTTGAAAGATCGAAACGACAGTTTTTGGGGGGTTTTTTTGGGGGGGTGGGGTAGGGTAGTGTGAGGGACTGACGTACTTCCTCTGACGATCCCGGGAGTTGTGTACTTGTTTCACTCTGTGCACTAGTTTCATGTATATGAGCGCATATTTCTAAACGCGTACAGAATCGTAAGACTATACGTAACGTACGCCTGAACGTATAAAAACGTACTACATGCACGTTCGCTTGCATATACATAAAATATCGTGAATTTTATCGCATGCGTGTCGAAAACAAACATGAAACAGACAAAAAAACTTACATAATACACACGAAATAAAGTCAATGAATACACGACTTCAGGATGCGATTACTGTTGGGGAAAACCAGAAAAAACAAATTGGATCAACCTGAACTACCTGCAGAGTCCACCACATAAATTAGAACCGAACTCAAGCCTCTTTTAAACATAAACACTGGACCTTTCAACTTTACTTTCTGATTGCCCTTGAGTGTATCCTGTTCAGGACACCGGTGCGCCTGCATCAGCAACTCCGATGTTTAAAATCTGGAAAAAATATCTCATACATCCTGAACTGTGGAAGATAGTTCCAGGACTGATAAACAGCCTTTGAAAGATTTCGTGCCGGAGTTTTCATTACTTTGTGTGTTTTTTAAAATATGTTTAATATTGTTTAATGTTTAAATGTTCCATGTTTAATATTCCTGGTTGGTACTGCGCTGGAGCATGCAAAGTCAAAATAGCTAGTATAAATCAGGAGAAAAGATGTTCAGCAGAATGATGGTACTCGGGAACCCCCACAGAGAGGCAGGCGTCTACCAGCTCCGCAAGCGTCCTAGAAGATAACCTGACCATTTGTTCTAAGTTCTAGCACGGAATACTCAGTCAAAACGCCGTGCGGTTGAGAAAAAGTGGAGGATTGGTAGTGGTGGTGGTTAAACTTACATTTCACATTTTAAGCACAATTTTAATTAAAGAGACGAGGTTTCTAACTTTACTTACGAATCTGCCGAGGATGAGAGATGTGAGATGGAGAAATGGAGAAGAATAGAAATGGCAACACGTACATTCAAAACCATGAAGACAGTGCTGTTATCTAGGAATCTGTCATTATAAGCAAACATGAGATTTGTACATTATAAGCAAACATGAGATTTGTACATTATAAGCAAACATGAGATTCATAGAGTGTTATATCTACACTGTACTATTATACTGAGGAAAACCCTGGAATCTGATTTTTTAAAAATCAGAGAAAATGATAAAGGAAACAGAAATGTGGTTATACAGGAAAGTAGGTTACATATTATAGAAAAGGAAAGGAACAAATGTACAAATTTTAGAACAAAACTAAAAGCACGATGTGAACTTGGCAAAGAAATAAGAATCAACAAAACAAAACATTCGGCCACATCAAATGACATATTGAAAACTGTACTGAAGGGAAAGGTTGAAGGGCAAAAAAGCGTTTGGTGCATGATTTTTTTCCCAAAGTTAAACTGCTTGCCGTTTCCATTAATATAAAATGCCGTTATTAACTACCAAAACTAATTTTCTTCTTTTATTTTCAGTGAGTCCTAGTTTTTGAAACACTTGACTGACAGAGCGTACCAGTTTTCTTGTTGAAAGCGCTCACTGAAGCTAAAAATCTTCTCGTTTTAATAATTTATTACCGACTTTTTTTTTTACTGTGTCAGTAAATCATGACACCTGCGGTGTTCCGTCATTCCTGAAGTTTTGCACGGGTACGCGGGAAGTTGCAAAAAAATTTATCAAAATATGTTCAACAGCTCAGCTTACCTTATCGTACTTATTACAGTAGCTTAGGGAATTACTAAGTTCCTAAATTTTTTTTAAAAAATCAAATAAATAAATAAAGTCCAAATTTATTTAAAGATTAAATGTTCACTTATCTAGGAGGTATTTCTCGTCAACTCTGCATATTAACCCCCTTTTATTATAAGGGAAAAGGTGGAGATTTTTATACGAGTATTGGATCATGCAGGCACCTGGGGCATCAATATTCATACTTGCAATGTGTCATGGAGGCACCAAGGACATAAATATTCACAGAAGCATTGTGTTATGGAGGCACTTGGGACATCAATATTCACACAAGCATTGTATCATGGAGGCACTTGGGACATCAATATTCATACAAGCATTGTGTCATGGAGGCACTTGGGACATCAATATTCATACAAGCATTGTATCATGGAGGCACCAAGGACATAAATATTCACAGAAGCATTGTGTCATGGAGGCACTTGGGACATCAATATTCATACAAGCATTGTATCATGGAGGCACTTGGAACATCAATATTCATACAAGCATTGTAGCATGGAGGCACTTGGAACATCAATATTCATACAAGCATTGTATCATGGAGGCACTTGGGACATCAATATTCATACAAGCATTGTGTCATGGAGGCACTTGGGACATCAACATTCATACAAGCATTGTATCATGGAGGCACTTGGGACATCGACATTCATACAAGCATTGTATCATGGAGGCACTTGGGACATCAACATTCATACAAGCATTGTATCATGGAGGCACTTGGAACATCAACATTCATACAAGCATTGTATCATGGAGGCACTTGGGACATCAATATTCATACAAGCATTGTATCATGGAGGCACTTGGGACATCAACATTCATACAAACATTGTATCATGGAGGCACTTGGGACATCAACATTCATACAAGCATTGTATCATGGAGGCACTTGGGACATCAACATTCATACAAGCATTGTATCATGGAGGCACTTGGGACATCAACATTCATACAAGCATTGTATCATGGAGGCATCTGAGGTATCAACATTCATATTGTGTCATGACGGCACCTGGGGTATGAAAAAAACAACCACAGAACACTGGATACTAATGCCTGTTTCATCACTTGTGGATGTTCGTGAGTTCTGTCCACTATCTTCATATCGTGAACAATTACAGATCATGAATCAAGCCAGAATATACCGCCGGAAGACACTTCTATTCAAACATAAACTGACTGAAGTCAGGTACTAATAAGTACACGTTTGCCTACGAACATGCATATATATCATGCAGTCTGGAGTATGTACTTTGAAAATAAAGTTTGTTCTCTCTTGTTGTAAGACTCTATCGTTTGATAAAATCTTTATCATAACTGGGAGAATCTATCTCTTGACAGAATCTGTATCACATCTAGAAGTATCTGTCTTTTGACAGAATCTAAATCATAGATGGGAAAATCTACCTCTTGGCAGAATCTATATGGGAGAATCTACCTCTTGGCAGAATCTAAATCATAGCTGGAAGAATCTATTTCTTGTCAGAATCTAAATCACGTTTAGAAGAATCTATCTTTTGACAGAATCTAAATCACAGCTGTGAGAATCTATCTCTTCACAGAATCTAAATCATAGCTGGGAGAATCTATCTTTTGACAGAATCTAAATCACAGCTGTGAGAATCTATCTCTTCACAGAATCTAAATCATAGCTGGGAGAATCTATCTTTTGACACAATCTAAATCACAGCTGAGAGAAGCTATCCTTTGATAGAATCTTTGGAGCGAAAATGAGCAAAGTGACAAACGCTTGGCTGCTCGGACTAATCTTTGTGAGGTCCGAGCCCAACAGGGTCAGTGGGATTCATGATATAAGGCTGATGCCGAAATATTGGATGTTGTACGTTTTTCAGTTTATACGATCTCATCTTACTTTCATACTTTCTGTCATTTGTGTTTTTTCCTCACTTTCCTCACTCCCTCTGTCGGTTTGTAAAACTGAACCATGCGCCTCTGTCTACTTATAATGGAGTTCATGCGCCCTGCCAGGACTCAACGTGACGTGGAGAAGATCGATGAAGCTATGAAACTTTATGTTGTTATTATGATCCTGTAATACTTATTTACTCTCATCTTTTCGTGTTCAGAAGAAAATATTCTTTCCGGTCTTGTCCCCATTGCAAGGTGTACCATACTGGAAACAGTCAGCCAAGATAGAGAGATAGATAGATAAGCAGACAGACAGAGAGGTAGGCACACAAGCAGGCATAGATAGATAGATAGATAGATAGATAGATAGATAGATAGATAGATAGATAGATAGATAGATAGATCAGACATACAGACAGACAGATAGATAGATCAGACATACAGATAGATAGATAGATAGATAGATAGATAGATAGATAGATAGATAGATAGATAGATAGATAGATAGATAGATAGATAGATGGATGGATGGATGGATGGATGGATGGATGGATGGATGGATGGGTGAGTTTGGGTAGGTAGGTAGTAGGTAGGTAGACAGACAGACAGATTGATTGATTGATTGATTGATCTTTATTTCAAAAGGGTTAAGAATTGGGCACGCAGGCCCGTCTGACATTCTGCCCTTTATCATACATCTTTCACTCTATTCCAGACATTCTACAAATATGCTGTTCATATAACAAACATAACAACATTGAATCTGAGAGACATAAAACAAAATATAACATTTACGTTTCGCTCTTACACATTCACTCAGTACAGAAGTAACTACATACATATATAAATGAATATCTACTAAACAAAATTTTCGGGACTATTCAGAAAACAATTAATTGTATTCGGTGTCTGTAAGAGCAGCTTAAGATAACAGACAGACAGATAGATAGATAGATAGATAGATAGATAGATAGATAGATAGATAGATAGATAGATAGATAGATAGATAGATAGATACTACCTGAACCATTCACTACATGCCAGCTAAACTTACACATAACCACGCAACACTGGAACCTGTACATCGCTGAAAAGCGAAAAAAAAAGTTGCCGAGAAAAAAAAACACTTCATCAGAATTACAGAAACGAGCTTTCACTATAGAAAGAAACGTGAACTCGAGTCTCTGTTTGAAAGACACTGCATGCGTCTTTTCATCGCATATTCACAATCATGAGTTATCTTTCTTGTGGTGTCAGGATGTACAGCCAAAGGGAGGTTAATGCAGGGTTTATTTATAGCTAAATTTAAATATACAGGACCCTATTAGAAAATTTTGCCTAAAAATAATAACGGAGAGGGGAGGAAACTAAGAGAGAGAGAGGCAGATAAAGGGAAGTAAAATATAAATATTGGTGATATAAAATAAAAAGGGAAGAAAACTTAAGACTTGCGCAGAAAGGGAATGAATGAATGAATGAATGAATAATCTTTATTTTTCAAGGGTAAAGAATTGGGCACGCAGGCCCGTCTTACATTCTGCCCTTCAAGAGACAGATTTAGAATTTTTATATTAGGGAAAAATGCTCTTTTTAAAAAAGAAATATAATAATAGAAACAAAGGGGGAAAGTTAGTAAAGGTAGAAAAACTGGGTTAGTCGGCAATGTTTTGTAAGGCTTTATCTCTTTAGATGCGATGAAAAGGTTATATTTTGTTTTCATAATCTGAACTTTGCTTTATTTCTCCTGTTCTCTCTGATAAATTTGCCTTTTTAAACGTTTTCTCTTTTACTGTATTTTTATTGACAAATATAAAATTCGTCTTTCGACACCGCTTTCTGTTCTTCTTAGTTCAGTCAACTTTGATTATCCATCCACCTACCTTTTGTCTGTCTCCTTGTCTGTCTATGTACTTGTCTAGCTCCTTTATCTGTTTCTCTGTCTATGTGGTTATCTGCCTCTCTGTCAATCTCTGTCTGTCTCCTTGTCTGCATCTCTGTCTATCTCTCTGTCGGTTAGTCTGTGTCTCTAACCATTTGTCTGTCTTTTGCCGGTCTGCTTGTCTGCCTCTCTATCTGCTTCTCTGTCTGTCTGATTATCTGTTTCTCTGTCTATCTCCTTTTGTCTCCCTACCTCTCTGTCTATCTCCTTGTCTATCTCTCTATTTCTCTGCTTATCTGTTTCTGTCTGCTTCCTTTTCTGTCTATCTCTCCTTATCTGTTTATCTTTCTGTCTGTCTGCTTCTTTCTACTGTCTGTTGATCTGATTGTCTGTTTACCTATCTGTCTGTCTGCTTGTCTGTCAACCTCTCTGTATGTCTGCGTATCTGTCCCTCTCTCTCTATCTATCTGCTTGTTTGTCTCCTTGTCTGTCTCTCTCTTTCTGTCTGTCTATCTACCTCTAGATAGGCTGAGTGTTTCCAGTGCGGTACACCAGGCAATAGAAAAAAATACAGGACATAAAAAGATGAGAGTATTAAAGATTCATGATCACTGCATGTAGGATACGTCCACAGGTTCTTCGATATTATCCTCAGCAACATGGATCCCAGTAAAACGCAAGAATTCCATTGATCCTAATGGGGCCAGACCCCACAATGATCAGTCCGAGAAGCCAAGTCGTCATCACTTTGGTCATTCTCGCTCCAAGGATTCTGCCAGAAGATATATTCTCCTAGCTATGATAAAGGTTCTGTCAAAAGATAGATTCTCCAAGTTATGATAAAGGTTCTGTCAAAAGATAGATTCTCAAGTTATGATAAAGGTTCTGTCAAAAGATAGATTCTCCAAGTTATGATAAAGGTTCTGTCAAAAGATAGATTCTCCAAGTTATGATAAAGGTTCTGTCAAAAGATAGATTCTTCCAATTATGATAAAGGTTATGTCAAAATATAGATTCTCCCAGCTATGATAAAGGGTCTGTCAAAAGATAGATTCTCCAAATTATGATAAAGGTTATGTCAAAATATAGATTCTCCCAGCTATGATAAAGATTCTGTCGAAAGATAGATTCTCCCAGCTTTGATAAAGATTGTGTCAAAAGATAGATTCTCCCAGCTTTGATAAAGATTCTGTCAAAAGATAGGTTCTCCCAGCTTTGATAAAGATTGTGTCAAAAGATAGATTCTCCCAGCTTTGACAAAGATTCTGTCAAAAGATAGGTTCTCCCAGCTATGATAAAGATTCTGTCAAAAGATAGGTTCTCTCAGCTATAATAAAGATTCTGTCAGAAGATAGGTTCTCCCAGGTATGATAAAGATTCTGTCAAAAGATAGGTTCTCCCAGCTTTGATAACGATTGTATCAAAAGATAGATTCTCCCAGTTATTATAAAGATTCTATTAAAAAAAAAAGATTATCCCAGCTATGATAAAGATTCTGTCAAAAGATAGATTCTCCCAGCTTTGATAAAGATTATGTCAAAAAATTCTCCAAGCTATGATGGAGAACGATGATGACCAATTATTACCGTCTTATCTTTGGGGAATTAATTAAAATTCGATTCATGTATGTTAACTGAGAAGAAGACAAAGACTACAAAAAACGCTAACTTGTGCACATATGAAGGCAAATTCCAACGTGGCATTGGCTGCATTATAGAGAGTTTTTAAAAAAGGTACCATCCCCGTTTCCATGCCATTAAGGCATATTAGGGATACGGTGCTATTCCCGCATTTCCATTATTTTTGACACCTGAAAGTGTAATGTGGTCAGTATCACTCCTGGCCACATTTACCTTCCCAGATTTCTCTGGTACCCATTTTTTGAGGCTGGATAGACCCCCTAGGCTTTTTGGTATGTACCAAAAAAAAAAAAAAAGCCATTTCTGGGATTTGAACCAGATACCATCGGATTAGTAAACCGAGAGCATAACCACTTAGCTAACCAAGCCGCCTGGTTAGAGAGTTAACTAATACAATTGCAAATTTTCTTTTCTAAGTCTGGCTCTGTCAAAACTATTGCGTTGATACAATGTTCTATAATCTATCAGAGCTTTTAAATAAGTAATCTTAATCAATTCTTAATCTGAATCTGTTTCTTTTCATTTATTATATCCATCTGAAAATGGGTATCGCAGCTAAGATACCACTACGATACCAGAATCGATATTAGTGGGCTAGTGCACAAGACTTTCCGAACGCCCTGTAGATCAGCTTTTTTTACATGTCTAGCAAAGCAGTTCTTGTATTACAGAATGAAACCATGGAAAACCGATACGGTCACGAAAAGACTGCCAAGTTACTTAAAATATTTTGGTCAGATCAAAGAGGCATAAAATAATAATGAAAACACGAGAGAAAAGTAGAAGGAAAAGGAGCAAAGATAACGATTGGTGGACGGCGTAAGAAACATTTCCAGCCCAAATATCCTGGCACATAATATAGCAAGAAGTGAGAGGGGCTACAAGCAAGAGCCCCAACAACAGAGCCGCAGGTAGTAATGATATAACAGCGGAGAGGGGGTGAAGACGCTTGTCTGATGAGGCAGTCGGCGACCCATGGCTGATATGCTAACGTCAGGGTCAGCGAACCATAGCTGACCAAGACCCTGTCCCACCTCTCCGTGGTACCCCCAGTAACAGACATAGCCTGGCTAACGGGGCAGGGATCGCCATAGTCCCCATGGTGATGGAGTCTGCTAAAGAAGCATTGCACATCCCCTGCGTTTTAGCTGTACTCCGGGACTGAAAAAGTAGCTGCCATAACCTATTCCCACGCCGATAGGAGATGCTGTGCCTCAACACCTTTACAGCATCGGTTGCAAAGAACAACAGCTCGCAGTTACAGAGAGTTCGTACTAGTACGAATAATAGCCGAGAACTCTTTGTGAAACCTCCACTGGTGGCCATACAAACGAGAAAGGAACCTGAAGGAACTATTAGAGGTCGCCTCAAGTCAGCGTACTTGACTTTTTCTACGCTGCGGTCGTCGTAAATGTTGACTTGTCCGTTTGTTGTTCAGACAAAGCAGGTTTCTTTCTCAAAGTCCACGTTATCAGTTCTAGCGGGGGCTTTACCTGCACTTCTCGCAACGTCATTTACACCATTATGTGCAAGCGTTTTGACATGAAGTATACAAGGGGAGACTAGCTTACGTTTAGGAGATCGGTTTCGCCAGCATCTGAACGATATATCCAAGAGGGCACTGACACCGGTCACCTAGCACTTCTGTCAAAGAGATCATCAAGGAAAAAGGGATATTTCTGTAACTGCAACCCGCTCCTGTTCTTCTGGTAACGTTCTCGGAAACCTCTGGAACAGCGCCTTATTTCTCAGACTGTCTGTCTCCACCCAGAGCTGGAATGAACAATAAAATTCAGCTTTCTTTAAGCTACATTTCCACCTTGTTACTGCCTCCTTCTATTTCTGCTACTCGCGCCTTACTTTCTTGTCTTAATCCAGGACACACTTGAGGTTATTTATGTTTTATTTTCCAGCCCTTTCTATCTTTCCTCTCTAGTAGGCTTTGTTAGCTCCCTTTTCTAAAAATGCTTAACAACCATTCGTGTCCTCTCAGTGTTCTTTATTCTTCTGAACATTCCTCTGTCCATCCTCCATCCATCCATTCCCCCTCCCTGTACTGTCTTCTCAGTCTTTTATTATCTGCGCCATCTGGGCGGATTTGTTGGGGCCTTAGGTATCAAATGTTGGCAAGCTATGGCTATTTGTGGCATAGCGCCACGTTGTTTACCATATTGTAGCCTTTGTTATCATTTCTCAGCCGATCCTTGGCTTTCACTTTGTTCTCTACTACGTCTATCTGGGGGCATTTTCTGCCAGACTTTCATACTAGGAATAAGCCAACAAGCTAAGTCTATATTTGTCATCCATTTCTCGTGTTTTTATCTGTTGTGTTGTTTTTGTATGTGATCGTTGAAAAAAGGGTTTTGCCGAAATATTGGATTGTTGTACGTTCTTCATTTGTATGTACACATCTTACTTTCTGCCCACTTTCCTCGCTCTTTCTATCTTTTTTGTAAAACTGAACCATACACCCATCTATTTTCAGTACTAAAACCAGTTTTACCACGGTTGTCATCTCTTTTATAAACAGCCTAGGCAGTAAGGCCTGTGAAGAGCTGGGAGTGAAATGGCCGACTTACGTCTTCATCAAAGCATGGCAAAGAAAGAGCGGTACCCACACTGTTAGCAAAGGGGCTGTGATAGTGCCGATATGGAAAGAAAAGAAAGGAAGCACGCACGCACGCACGCACACACACACACAAAAGACTGCATCACTTAACAGCCGCGTCTCTCTTCTAAGCCATGTGAAGAAAAACATAAGCGAAGTTAAAAAGAATAACTTACAAGGTACACAGAGGAGCCATTACTTGGGGAGCAGCAGTTCTGGTTTAGGCAATGAAAGCTTAGTCAGAAAAACATGATAAAGAGATCACAGTGGCCTTTATAGATCAAGAATTTGGCCAAGTCGGCAGGTGCGGGTTAAGGGAAATATTACAGTCATATAGAGTAAGTTAGGATCAGAATTGCAAAAGCAGCATCAATCTTCAAGAATCTTGAGAACATATGGAATTCAAAAGTTATAAGCACAAAAACCAAGTTAAGACTATTCAATTCAAATGTAATATCCACCCTCATTTATGCATGTGAAAGCTGGAAAACAACTAAAGAAATAGAAAAGAAATTAGACTCTTTTGAAAACAAATGCCTAAGGAAAATACTCGGCATCAAGTGGAATGAATTCAAGAACAATGCAGAGATAAGACAGATGACTGAACAACAACCAGTCTCATGGGTGATCAGAAAAAGGAGATGGACATATGTTGGTCACTTGATGAGAAGAAATGATCAGAGAATCCCAAAAACAAGCTATCAAGTGGAACACAACAGGCCGAAGAAAAAGGGGCAGACCGCGTGAAACTCTGAAGAGGACATTATTAAGAGAGGCCAAGTTAACAGGCATAAAATCCTTTGATGAGGTTGAAAGACTCGCCGAAGACAGGAAAAATTGGCGAACTACTTTGCGAGCCCTATGTGACGTTTAACGGCACGGGAAGGATATAAGATATAAGATAGAGTAAGAGACATGGACGGTAACAAAGAGCACTCAAAATCTACTGGAAACAGCAGAGATGTGGTTCATAAGAAAAATGATGAGAATGCCACGGACAGCCAAGAAAACAAATGAAAGGTTCTAACGGAAACTGGGCAAAAGAGAGAAATTATGGCAAAATTCTGAACACGGTAGTCCAGATTTGTAGGACATGTTTGTAGGACATTTGTAGGACAAATAGAACACCTAATGACAACAGAAAAACTGGAAAGAAAAGGTGACATAGGAAGACAAAGAAACAAGATACTTGAAGGAGTAAAAGAGTGGCACGGAGCACGGTCCAGCACTCATCTTATAAAAAGAGCAAAGATGGCTGTGGACATCAGTGATGACCAACGCCTTGACTGCCATGGACAAGGGAGAGAAGGAGAGAGAGGGAAGGAGAGATGGAGAGAGAGAAAGAAGGAGAGAGAGAAGGAGAGAGAGAGAAGGAAGGAGAGAGAAGGAGAGAGAGAAAAGGAGAAATGGAGAGAGAGAAGGAGAAATGGAGAGAGAGAAGGAGAAATGGAGAGAGAGAAGGAGAGGGAGAAGGAAGGAGAGAAGGAAGGAGAGAAGGAAGGAGAGAGAGAAGGAGAGAGAAGGAGAGATGGAGAGAGAGAAGCAGAGATGGAGAGAGAAGGAAGGAGAGAGATAAGGAGAGAGAGAAAGAGAGATGGAGAGAGAGAAAAGAAGGAGAGAGAGAAGAAGAGAGAGAAAGAAGGAGAGAAAGAAGGAGAGAGAGAAGGAAGGAGAGAAAGAATGAGAGAGAGAAGAAGAGAGAGCAGGAAGGAGAGAGAGAAGAAGGAGAGAGAGAAGGAGAGAGAGTAAGAGGACACTTACTTAACAGCATCAGCTCCTTCTACCACAATAATATGTGTACAGTCAGAACACTCACTGGTCAGGGTGACATCAGGAGTTCGACAAGGATGCCTGCTCTCTCTCACTCTTTCTCTCAAACTCTTTCTCTATCACGCTTTCTCTCTCTTTCTCTTTCTTTCTCTCTCTCTCTTTCTCTCTCTCTCTCTTTCTCTCTCTCTCTCTCTCTAGAAGGACAGATGTTCGCAGACGACCAAAATAACGACTAACTGCACAATCAAACCAGCAACCTCAACAGCAGCTGCAAAGAGCACAATATGAAAATAAATATCCAGAAAACAGAAACAAAAGTGATAGCTCCAAAAAATAATAATATTTATATAAATAACATCAAACTCAAATAAATTACTGAATTAAAATATCTAGGAAGCACACCAACCATGAAAATATGGGCACTAACACCATGTCCCTATATGCCTCTGAAGGTATGAGAGGATTACCTTTACCCTTTTTTTTTTTTACACCGACACACGACGGATAAATAGACAAAGAAATCGAGTGTAAAATTCATAACGCAAACAATGTTACATATCAACTTACATCAATCCTAAAACATCCAAAAATATCTCGATGGACACCACAGAACAACTCTTTCAAGCAATATTCACACCCCCCCCCCCCCCCCATTTCTGTACTATCAGTGCCAAACATGGACACTCACCAAATACCATGTCAGAAAGATAAACAACATGCGAGATGAAATGCTTAAGAGCAATGGTAAACAAGACACACGGGGATTAAGTGCGAGATGAAATAATCCGTAAACGATGGGAACAACACCTGCCAAGAACAACCTCAAATATCAGAGAGTTAAGTGTTTCAGGCATTTGATACGCATGAGTCCAGAAGAACCGGCTGGACATGACTACAGTTCGAAACCATCTGGATTCATGGCGAGAGGACGACCAAGGAGAAAGCTGATAGATGGGGAGAAAGACATAATAAGGAAATATAACATGACAGTTACCCAGGCCTCTCATCTTGCCCTGGACTGATGTCCGAAACCCCAAGTAGAAGAAGAAAAAGAAAACATAAAACTATAAGATGGACTGGACTGAGCTTGGTCAGATGTGTGACAGCATGGACCACAAAAGTATACAGAAGTTACACAGGGTAAACCAACTGAACGGGAATCCCAAGTAAGCACCAATCAACCCCATAAACATAATATGAGAAGGAAATGATAGTGACGGCAGAGACTTAGAGAGTACACTTGGGGATATAAAAGGCTTAGAGACGAAAAAAGAAGTTGGCACAGTTAGAAGAAAAAGACGCGAACGAGAGGCAGACAGTTGGAAGAAAAAGACGCGAACGAGAGGCAGACAGTTGGAAGAAAAAGACGCGACCAAGAGGCAGACAGTTGGAAGAAAAAGACGCGAACGAGAGGCAGATAGTTGGAAGAAAAAGACGCGACCGAGAGACGGACAGTTGGAAGAAAAAGACGCGACCAAGAGGCAGACAGTTGGAAGAAAAAGATGCGACCGAGAGACGGACAGTTGGAAGAAAAAGACACGACCAAGAGGCAGACAGTTGGAAGAAAAAGACGCGAACGAGAGGCAGATAGTTGGAAGAAAAAGACGCGAACGAGAGGCAGACAGTTGGAAGAAAAAGACGCGACCGAGAGACGGACAGTTGGAAGAAAAAGACACGACCAAGAGGCAGACAGTTGGAAGAAAAAGACGCGAACGAGAGGCAGATAGTTGGAAGAAAAAGACGCGAACGAGAGGCAGACAGTTGGAAGAAAAAGACGCGACCGAGAGGCAGATAGTTGGAAGAAAAAGACGCGAACGAGAGGCAGACAGTTGGAAGAAAAAGACGCCACCAAGAGACGGACAACGAACAGACGGACCTCGGCTTGTTGTTTCCCTACAGTAATCTAATACACTGCTACTGATGTTAACGCTGAGATCTGAAAGATGTTGAAATGAACTATCGACGAGCAGCAGAGAAATCTGGGACTTGAGAGTGCTGACTGTTCGTTATTATCTGCCTGCAGCTGGGCCACTCTTCTGTTTAAATGGTTAGCGTTCCGGTTGTGAGTTGCCAGTAGTGACGAAGACCCTGCCACCACCACCACCACCATCTCGCCCGCCACCATACCCCCCGCAAGCTGCACTGTGAAAACAAAAGACAGAGAGCAAACTGGAGCACCACTGCAGCCAGCCTTGCATGATGAGAGGACACAAGATGATGATTTCCGTCCCTTAGGTTGTCGTTGTTGCTGTCTGTATTCTTGTCTGTCTTTTGCCCGACTGTCTGACTTGGTAATTTCTAACCTTCAGCCAAAGGCTCAGCAGAAAAACATATTGAGTCAAAGTCGCCAGCTGAAATCTGCCTTTCCTCGCTCGGAGATTAGCTAATGGAACTGCGACATACACGTCGATGAGTAAATAAATCTCATGTGTTAATCTTGCCCATAGCTATGCCGATGATATGTTGACAACACGTCTGGCGTATATCAGTGCTCTCCATTGGGGGCGGAGGGAAGATCTGGGTCGAAAGGAGTAGAGTGATGAGGGTGAGAGATAAGAAAACATTATGGGGAAATTGAACTGGTGGAAGTTTAGTTTTCTCTCCCTTCTGTGCGATTCCAAGTTCTTTTCCCATCTCTATACACTTTCAAGTTTTCTCTTCTCTCTAAACAACGTCAAGTTTTCTCTCTTCTCTATACATCTCCAAGTTTTCTCCCCCTCTCTATGCAATTTCAGGTTTTCTTCCCATCTCTATACACTTTCAAGTTTTCTCTTCTCTCTAAACAACGTCAAGTTTTATCTCTTCTCTACACAACTCCAAGCTTTCTCCCCCTCTCTATGCAACTTCAAGTTTTCTCTTCTCTCTACACAACTTCAAATTTTGTCCTTTCTCTATACAACTTCAAGTTTTCTCTTTTCTCTATACAACTTCAAGTTTTCTCCCCTCTCTATTCACCTTCACGTTTTCTCCTCTCTCTGTATACAACTCCTAGTTTTCACCTCTTTCTGTATACAACTCCTAGTTTTCTCCTCTCTGTATACAACTCCTAGTTTTCACCTCTTTCTGTATACAACTGCAAGTTTTCACCTCTCTCTGTATACAATTCCAAGTTTTCCCCTCTCTCTGTATACAACTCCAAGTTGATTAAGCACCACCCAGGCCCCTTAGACTTAACTTAATAAGGGCCCTCACCCCCCCCCCCCCCTCCGATCTACACCTTTCATCTCTTGATAATCTGTGTCTGCAAAGCTTTTTTTTTCTTTCTTGACGATAGGCCCCCTTTTCTTCTGAACATTAGGGCCGAAGTCTATCCAACCTAACGAATATTTTGCTGCTGGTGTAGATTATTCCTTTGAGCGCAGGGACCAGAAATGTTCAGCTTATATCCATTCACTATACGCGACATATCGACTGTTCATTTCGGGTGCTTTTTAAACCATTTCTGATAGGACAGACTCTGGTTTTTCCATAAAAAAAAAGAAACGATAACCAGTGCATACCGCGTATTCGCAACGTGACTTGGAAAGAGAGAATAAACTGTTACAGAAATTAGCCGTACCGTAGATTTAAAAAAAACCTGTGTGAAAGAGAGGAAACGAAAGAGCTTTCAGTAAAAGAAAAATAACTTTAAAAAAAAAGTAAATAAGAGAGAATGTGTAATTAGATGAAATAATACAAATGGAAGAAAACAGGTAATGATGAGAGATTAGGAAGAGCAATGATTTCTCCAGATTAGCTCGTCACGTACCCCCATACAAACACACGTATAAACAGAAACAGGTAAAAATTTTTTTTTACAGATTAGGTACAGCAATACACGAATAGTTTTTTTTAGGGTCTTTGAGTGGCGAAGTGGTTAGTGCACTGGTCTCTCATGGCGAAGGTCGGGGGTTCGATTCCGGTGCCCAGTCACTCAGCTGTAGAAATGGGTACCCGACTTCTTCTGGAGTTGGGGAAGGAAAGGTGGCCAGGCGTGATACTGACAACATCACACTTCCATGTGACGAAGGTCGTGGAAATATGGATCTAACACTGTATACCTAGGCTGCCTTAATGGCATGGAAAACAGGAATTAAGAGATATAATACTAAATGTAAAAAAATTAAAGGTAATCCTGTCATGCCTTAGAGGCTCATGGGGATATGGTGTTAGTGCCCGTATTTTCCTTGACCTGTCAGCACACTAGAGCATGATATGGTCAGTAACACGCCTGGCCGCCTTTCCTTTGCCATGGGAGACCAGTGCACTAACCACTTCTACTGTAATAAAGCTCTGATAACAAAATATTTTTAAAAGGGCTATTTGAAACAAAAGTAGGAATAGTTTTATTAACTAAAAGGATTGAGTGAGAGTTTTCCGTTTGAGACCGTGAGAATAGGAGAGAGACAGACAGACAGACAGACAG
Organism: Achatina immaculata; assembly: GCA_009760885.1. Taxonomy (NCBI): domain Eukaryota; kingdom Metazoa; phylum Mollusca; class Gastropoda; order Stylommatophora; family Achatinidae; genus Lissachatina; species Lissachatina immaculata. Next base: position 38,953,584 of record CM019713.1, read on the forward strand.
AGAAAGATAACCAGAGAGAGACTGAGACGGAGACAGACAGCTACAGAGAGTCAGACAGAGGTAGAGAGAATAAATAAACATAGATACACAGAGAGAGGGAGAGAAAGACAGACAAACAGAGAGAATGAGAGAATGACAGACAAACAGAGAGAAGGAGAGAAAGGCAGACAACCAGAGAGAGGGAGAGAAAGAGAGACAAACAGAGAGAAGTAGAGAAAGACAGACAAACAGAGAGGGAGAGAAAGACAGACAACCAGAGAGAGGGAGAGAAAGACAGACAAACAGAGAGAATGAGAGAAATACAGACAGAAAGAGGGAGAGAAAGAGAGACAAACTGAGAGAAGTAGAGAAAGACAGACAAACAGAGAGGGAGAGAAAGACAGACAACCAGAGAGAGGGAGAGAAAGACAGACAGAGAATGAGAGAAAGACAGACAGAGAGAGGGAGAGAAAGACAGACAAACAGAGAAAGAGAGCTTAGCTACGACTTTCGATCTTTTTTTTTTCTGCCTACCAGCTACCTACTACAGGTTGCATACTTTTGCTGTTTCGCTAAATGAGTTGTTGAATTCTGCGACTCCTACCTCCGCCATCAACTCAAACGTTGTGTGACCCAATCCCCTTATCAGAATTCCTCCTACTTCAGTTACATAGTTTTCAGTGTAATCCAAGACTGTCCGATAAGAAAATGTAAACGGCATAAAAGAAACCCAGAGAACGAGACTTAAGGGCATCTGCTATGAAATATGCAGCTAAAACTGTGACGAATTTCAGGCAGACCGTGGTGGCTATGCTTTGGTAATGGCATCAGGAGATGTAGCTGGAAATGGCTGTGATAAGACATCAAGAGGAGTAGAGAAAAAATGGCATCAGGAGATGTAGCTGAAAAGGGCTGGGATAAGACATCAAGAGGAGTAGAGAAAAGTGGCATCTAAACGAAGAAAGCATAAGAAACAAAAGCAACCAAACGCAACTTTTAAAAGAGCAGAAGAGACACCTCCCAGCCAGGCCAAGAGACAAAGTACCACTACTGGAAAGAGAAAAAGGTCAAGGCCAGGAAAGCCCAAGTTTTCTAAAGCCAAGTACCGGTCTAAATGAAGACAGTGTCTTCTACCCGAGACTTGAAATGTGACTGGGATAACTGACCAGAAGTTTGTTATGCTCCTTTTGCTAGAAGATGTATGAGGGCTCCATAGTGGGCGAAGATAGAACGAACGAACATACTTTATTTTCAAAGGGTTAAGAACTGGGCACGAAGGCTCTTCATCATACAGCTTTCACTCAGTCACAGTCATTCAGCATTTGTTAATCGGCATAATAATCATGAATACACAATTAAATGATTGCATAAATAAATAATACACTTATCTCTTGTTCTCATACTCCACTCTCTGGTTTATGCAACAACATGAAATAAACTTGCATTCTTATATTCACTCAAAACTAACAAATTTATAGAAAAGCAGTATAAAAATACTACAACAATCAAGCCATACTTTAGACTATGCTTAGGGAGGCATATAGAATAAGAAGGAGGGGAGGGTGGAGTTGCACCAGCTCACAAAACTACACAAAGAGGCCCCGCTGATATGTCAGAATCTGTGGCCTGCACATTCAGAGATATTTCAACAGAATTTGTCAGCAATTTTCTTTTAGGAAGACGGCGTAAAAGAAATGTGCCTGGGAGATAAGATTTCTACATTTATGAGAAGAATGTCATTAAGTGTAAAAATAAAAAAAAAAACCTGGTACAGTATGACCCAAGTGTTCGTTTCAGAAAAAAAAAAAAATTTCATGTTACCATCACAAGCTTGAGAAGGCCTGTCACGTTTTCGAGGTTTACATTAGTTTTTAAATTGAAGAAAAAGAAGAAGAAGAAGAAGAAGAAGAGAAAGGATGATGATGATAACTGCAATAGGGTTCATGTATCGGCAGGGGGTCCATGGAATAATTGTTGGGGTCCATAGACCAGCAAATGGAGTGTTTCGACTAAAAAAAAAAACTTCACGTCGTTGGGAGTATTTTTTATTGTCTTATTTTTTAAAGAGGGGCCACCAGCTATTCCCAGTTCATAAAGTGGGTCCACGACTAAATAAAAGGTTAAGAATCACTGAACTAGAAAAAAGAAGAAAACAAGTGAAGCAAGTTCAGTCAGTCATTTGCATGTCCCTTGCGGAACTTTGCTTTCCTAACAGCTCTCCTGTAGGCCTCTCGGTTGTAAGCAAGATGCCCTGCTGCTGATGCATCCTTTTGCAGATTATCAACGATGTCTTGCAGCCATCTTCGCCTTGGTCTTCCTCTCTTCTTTTTTCCCATTATGTACCCCTCCAAGACGGTTCTTGTAGTATGGATATATTTGTTCTTTCTGTGCGTCCATGATATTTGAAGAACTCTTCTGCAGCATTTACATTCAAATGTGTATGTGTTTCTCAGCTGTTTTGTTAAGTGTCCAGGTCTCATATGTTGCTATGGGAAAGATGCATGCCCTTAAAAATCTTTTTTTTTTTTGGTAGTTCTGTCTGTTCCTCTCCACATCTTCTTTATTTGTTTTAATTTTTGAAGAGCGATAGATGTCCTTCTTTTAACTTCCCTCATTGTATCTCCATTATTAGTTAGTAATGATCCAAGATATTAAAAACTCTCCACCTCTTCAAATTGTTTCTCATTGATAAATATTTTAGCTCCCTTGTTTGTTTTGTCAGTAGGTCCTCAGTTTACATAATCGATAATTATACATACTTATTGACATAATAAGCAAGTTACGTAATACACATTTGGTAGGTCTGGGAGCAAAATTTTGAAAACCACTGCTTAGAAGAGTTCCCCCGAAAAAAAGTGGGGTTTGGGGGGGGGGGGGGTTGGACTTTTCAGCAAAGGATAGAATAGCCCTCTTTGTGTGCCACCACTGTAAACCTTAATAGCAGTAATGCCTAGACATGCCGTGAAGGGCACCGTGGCATGTTTCAGCTGTAATCTAACCTAGATGTTAATAAGATGATGTCAAAGTCCAGGCGCAGAGATTGATATGAACCGTCATGGTCTGCTGTGTGTAACGTTCTTGACAGTGCACCAACAAAGCATCGAGATGATTATTTCAAAGAGTGCAACGTCAAGATTTGTAATAAATTCTTCTTCTCCTTCTTCTTCTTCTTCTTCTAAGTAACTGCGAGCACGTTGTTCATTGCAGCCTATGCAATGAAGATGTTGAGACACATCATGGTGTCCCTTGCGAAATGGTTACGGCAGCTATTTTTTTCAGTGCCTTTCCTTGCAGCTAAAAAAACAAACAAACAAACAAACAAACACACACACACACACAGAGAGAGAGAGAGGGGGAGAGAGAGAGAGGGGGGGTTTGCAATACTTCTTTATCAGACTCCGCCACCACGGAGACTATGGCGACCCCTGCATAGTCAGCCAGGCCAGTCCTGTTACTAGGGTACCTACGGCGAGGTGGGGGGCAGGGTCCTTGTCAGCTATAGTTTGCCAACCCTGGCGCTAGCATGTCAGCTATGGTTTGCCAACCCTGATGCTAGCATGTCAGCTATGGTTTGCCAACCCTGGCGCTAGCATGTCAGCTATGGTTTGCCAACCTTGGCGCTAGCATGTCATTTATGGTTTGCCAACCTTGGCGCTAGCACATAAGCTATGGTTTGCCAACCATGGCGCTAGCACGTAAGCTATGGGTTGCCAACCTTGGCGCTAGCATGTCAGCTATGGGTTGCCAACCTTGGCGCTAGCATGTCAGCTATGGTTTGCCAACCCTGGCGCTAGCATGTCAGCTATGGTTTGCCAACCCTGGCGCTAGCATGTCAGCTATGATTTGCCAACCTTGGCGCTAGCATATCAGCTATGGTTTGCCAACCCTGGCGCTAGCATTTCAGCTATGGTTTGCCAAACCTGGCGCTAGCATGTCAGCTATGGGTCACTTACCAAATCGAAAATCGACCAGCGTCTCGCCCCCAAATTTAAGCAAAGAAAATATCCCAGTTTTTTTTTTCTTTTTTTATTTTCCTTTCTGCAACTCGTTCCTACTTTTTAATTTACTCGTTCATTACCCATTACTTGTACATTGTTATTGTAATATCATAACCCAGTTGTAATATCATAACCCAGTTGTAATATCATAACCCAGTTGTAATAACCCAGTTGTAATATCATAACCCAGGCACCCTATTTGAAGCCTTGAGTGGTAGACTAGTCACAACGAGCAGCCCGCATTTGTTGAACAGCGTTTCCCAACCTTTTGACTGTGGGGAAACCCTTGATATAATGTTCATAACCGAGGACACCCTCGGTATAAAAATAGTAATACCAACAGTTCAGTAAGACAGAGGCATCAGTAAATTGGAAATAGATATTCCTTCCCAGTAACAAATGTGTTCTTTGATTCAGTGCTGGATTTAGATTCATGAGGCTCTAAGCAGCGATGCCGGATTTAGAATCGGTAAGGCGCTGAGCTGCTGTGACGGATTTAGACTTTGTGAAGCTGCTGTGACTGATTTAGACTTTGTGAGGCCTTGAGCTGCTGTGACGGATTTAGACTTTGTGAAGCCCTAAGCTGCTGTGACTGATTTAGACTTGATGAAGCCCTGAGCTGCTGTGGCGGATTTAGACGATGAAGCCCTGAGCTGCTGTGGCGGATTTAGACTTGATGAAACCCTGAGCTGCTGTGGCGGATTTAGACTTTATGAGGCCCTGATCTGCTGTGGCGGATCTAGACTTTCTGAGGCTCTGAGCTGCTGTGACTGATTTAGACTTTGTGAGGCTCTGAGCTGCTGTGACTGATTTAGATTTGGTGAGGCCGTAAGCTATATTATCTTCTTCCTCTTCGAGCACTTTAAGACGTCAGACCTGTATACTTCTGAAGCAGCTGGTGGTCATCTCGAGGGCGTGGACATCACCGTACAGTTTGTTTTGGACTAGTGTATTAGTTGGTCATATCTGCTGTGTGTGGTCTGCAGTCATCTTACTGGTGCCGCATGCACATTCTTCATTTGATCCATATTTTAAATTTGTTGTTCAGATGTATCGTAGTCTGATGTCCTCGGAATGTAGCCTCAGGATGATGACTTGTTCTTCTCTGTTTAGCTGGTAGTAGGCATCGCTTCTTTAAGGGGGTAAAGAAAGCAAGAAATAAGCCTGATCCATATACTTTAACATTTCATTGGAGACGGCTCCTCTTCCATTGCTTCTGTTATCTGGCTATTTATGGTGGGCCCTCTCTTTCCGCAAGTTTTAAAACCCCTGTAGTGGCAGTATCTTCGGGTCACAAGAGCACAACACGAAGATACAGCCAGGGACCACTGGCTGGCCACTGAAAGACTCGACAGACACAGGCGACCTCATTGTGAACAGCTTGTCTGAACAGTGCGCGCAGAATTTTGACCCAGATAAATAAGTTAATATTTAACGAATGCCAGTGACTGCCTTTCCAGATTTTGAGCCGGTGAATGCGAACGGCGGTATGTCACAGTGACTTTAGGGCAGTGGTTCTCAACCCATGGGCAGCTGCCCAAAGGTGGGCCGTGACAGGGAGTATTGTGAGCCGCGCTGAAGTCTCAAAACAGCAAGAGAGAGAGAGAGAGAGGAGAGAGAGAGAGAGAGAGGAGAGAGAGAGAGAGAGAGAGATTAGATACAATAAAAATTATTCCGCATTTTGCATGCAATGCATACTTCATGCCCGAAGACATTAAAGCGTACAATTGGATTCGTAATCCTTTTAAGTGTGCATTCTCCGAATTAACCGGCCGGGCACAAGAAGAATTAGAGAAACTGTCTGGCGATCGCACATTACAAATCAAATTTAACGACCCTGCTGACTGCCTTTGGATATATCTTCCTTTTGGTGCACTGTTTCGCTGGAATATCAGTTTTTATCGGCCCTGGCGATGCAAGTTCTTCTACCTTTTTCAACAACTTATTTATGACAAGTTTCATTTTCTGCACTGACTGCCATGAAAACCAAATATCGTTCAAGAATGAAAAAGCAGGATGATCTTCCAGTGTGTTTGTCATAAATTCCAGCCAGAATAGACATGCTATCCAACCAGAAACAGTGCCATCTTTAAGGTAAATAAAAAGAACCTTTGTGTAGCAATCAATATGCAGTTAAACATGTAGAGAAAATATTACATAATGCTTTATAAAATTAGATTTATGCATTGCAAATATAAAGCACTTTATTAGTGGGCCGCAAAAATATTTGACTTTTAAATGTGGGCCGTGCAGCAAAAGAGCATGAGAATCGCTGCACTAAAGAAAGTAGGTTAACTGTTGCTAGTGTCTGGTTCAGCAAGCTTTACCCAGTTTATACTTTGTCCGCCTCGTGAGCTAGCGTTTTCTACACGGTAAGATAAATCTTCATATCTCCTGCGTATTTCGGTTGTTGTGTTTAAGCTTGTGTTGTATTTAAAATAGCAGTGAGTGTTTTCCGTTAACAAGAAACTTATAATAACTGGAAACTCACATGCTATAAATCTAGTTTAGTGTGAATTATATACACACTGACATCAACGCTTTCAGCATGTAACCGGTCATGTCGTGTGTTGATGTGTAGTTGTATGTTATTGTTATCTGGGTTGTCTTGTTACACGGCGTATACCAGGAAATTTTAGTAGGAGGAAGTTGTTATATATTTTTTTCCCTTTTAAATATGGTTTGGATTACTAGTGTGCTATTTTTTTCATTTTATTTAGATCTTGTTTCCGTTTTCTTCTCTATTTCTGTCTTTCTTCTTTTTCAACCCCTTATTCTCATCATCATCTTCTTTCTTCTTCTTCTTCTCTGACCATGGATTCGCACAGACGTGCAAAGTCTATCAATCCTGATAGTGTTGATTTGAAGCGAAAGAGTTAAGTGGGCTCCGAAGGGATTCTAGGAAGATAGCCAAAAAAAAAAAAAAAAGCCATTAGATGGACATCCGAGGGAAATAGACAGAGAAGCACACTAAAGTCTACCTGGCGAAGTATTGCAGGCAACACAACCGAGGCACCATCCAAGGGCTGCTCATAGGTCGTGAGAAATGCAGAGAATGTGTTACTGCCCTGAAAGTTGCCTCAACGCATTCTGGTCAGTGATTGCTTAATAAATTACTTGATGGATGGATGGAAGGAAGGGAGGAAGAAAGGAGGGATGTAAGTAAGTAAGTCGCAGTTTTTCCAAGAAAACATTCGACTAGTGCAAAAATGACGCAGAAATGAAGATCTATTAGAAGCAGCACAAGTGCCTTGCGATCTAACTAAATCCACACTGGAAAAGATTGGCCCATGAAACAGATTTTCGTATTTGTATTATTGAACACTAAACACGTGTTTTGCTCACACACTGTTCTGTACTGTGCCTATTATGTGTTAACATGAGCATTAGGCCCAGTGACACAACAGACCTTACACTGGTATACGCCGTGTAACAAGACAACCCAGATAACAATAACATACAACTACACATCAATACACGACATGACCGGTTACATGTAATCGGCTAACTCAACATCACAGTTGACGCTTAACAAGAATCCAATAATCACAGGATTCAGCAGTCACCAAACAATCAGCAAATGTTTAATGATGAATCCCATTTGTTCGAGATGTGTTGCATAGATGTGGAGTGTAAACTGATGGGAACAATTACAATGATCATAAAAAAAAAAATATCCGGGCGACTAACATCGCCATGGGACTAACTCAGACATACAACACTGACAAAACATGCCAACTTCAAAACTAAAATATACCTTTCAACCTGGAATTACAACCTTGTCCAAAACGGGAACAAATCAAACACACACTCTACATGACAACTACAACATCTGTCCTGAAAAGGACAATCTATCTAACTACAACATGTGTCCTGAGAAGGACAATCCATCTAACTACAACCTTGTCTTAAAAAGGACAGTCCATCTAACTACAACATGTGTCCTGAAAAGGACAATCCATCTAACTACAACATGTGTCCTGAGAAGGACAATCCATCTAACTACAACATGTGTCCTGAAAAGAACAATCCATCTAACTACAACATGTGTCCTGAGAAGGACAATCCATCTAACTACAACCTTGTCTTAAAAAGGACAGTCCATCTAACACAACTACGACAACTGTTGCCTTAAAAAGGACAAAAAAACACAAATACTACATACTAGAACAACACTTCTGTCCTAAAAGAGGACAATCACAGCAAACTTACATGATGAACTAGAGAATCCCTAACATCCCTTTCTAGAAAATAAAACTCACACACTACAACATTCCGACCAAAAACTAACTCATTCATACATCCCGCCCATCAGATCCACGTGAATGAGTTCTCCCTCGGAACACGGAGATACTTTCTCTGTGCTAGCATAAACAGGTGAGATGTGGTCTATTACTGTTTGACCACAACAACAGGGTTTCTCACCAAAAAAATCTGTAACAGAATGTTATCTACGATATTTTAGATCAACAAAGAAAGCGACTGCGATGCCAAAGTAGAATATAAACTGAGTCTCATCCTAACTTTGATCTCAGCAAGTATATTCGCTGTGATGTCGATAAAGTTCGCTGAACTTATCAGCGTATGAACGAAACTTTAAAGAAAGTGACGACACTCCAGTCCAGGTGCTCCAGTCAGTCGGTCATTTGCATGTCCCTTGCAGAACTTTGCCTCCCTAACAGCACTCCTTGTAGGCCTCTCGGTTGTAAGCAGGACGCCCTGCTGCTTATTTGCAGATTATCAACGATGTCTTGCAGCCATCTTCTCCTTGGTCTTCCTCTCTTTCTTTTTCCCCATTTTTCCAGGTGCTAAACCAGCTAAAATGCTTGATTAAACGTCATGAAAATTGACTCGTTCTAATCATATTGGCCCAGACTAGATTTTGGCCATACTTTGAAATGATTTTAGTAGCGTTTTCTTTGTCAGATCGCAGAATGTATTCATACGCGAACTGTTGAGGGGTGCCTGCACGATTTCGTGAAACAGTATAATGGGGTCACTAACAGCGAATGTCAAAAACATTCTCGAATTGTCAAAAATAATATCGCATTGTCGCCATGTCCTGGCGGGCTGGGAGGGTTTGGCACGCAACACAGACAACACATGCAACCCCATGGTTTCGGGGTGTCATAGAGGGTTTTATTACTTTTTTAAAAATTTGATCTCAAGTTTTTCTTTCTTTGATGGCACTAGATTTTTTTAAAAAGAGATTTAATTTAATAAAATTTGAATGAATTTCCCTGTCTATGAGGAGCAAAGGAAGTTTAATGCCCTACGCTTTCAAACAAATGAAAAGTGAATGATTCTCTTGAGCTTTTCTGACTGACACTGTCTCATACATCTCTCTTTCTCTCTCTCTCTTTCTCTCTCTCTCTCTCTCTCTCTCTCTCTCTGAACCATGCTAACTCTTCCCGTGCTTTGGTCGCTGTAGCGATCCTTCCGGTTTTCCGATTTATGCCTATGGTCGATATAGCGACTCTTGGTTTGTTTCAATAAAACAACCGGTGTAACATTTAGTTTGTACATATTTCGTCCGCGTTTCCGGTGACACTTTTCAAAATGGTGAAAGAATCATTAGTTACGAGAGATGCAGAGCGAGAAAAAGGAAGAGAAAGACCGAAATTTTCAGTTTTTGATGATGTAGATAGGGGTATGGACATGGCCTGTGACCACCCTGCTGCTCTTGAGTGTATCCCAAGTAGATCTAGACATATTAGACGACTGGAGAAGTAGTTAGGAGGTTATTCCAGACATTAATTTAGCGAGAATGCAACACAGAATCAAAATACGAGATCGACAAGTAAATCTAGACATCTCAGGTGGTAAGTAGTGTAGATCTAGACCTAGCCGATGGTGCGCTGGGCACAATCATTGTCTAAAAACACCACATTACTTCTTTTTTCTTTAAAAAAAAACTCTGCATTTGTGAAATTTTCATACATTTAGTTATATTTTGAAACATAATAAGTACACGGAAGTATATGGAAATACTGTTTTCCATTCCATTTTATAACTATACCCCCTATACAGATCAAGACCCGCGCTTTTATTCCGGCACCCAACTGGCACACGGGGCCTCCGCAAGGGTTTTCCACAAACGCCTGTCCTTTGCATTTTTTTTCGCTCTTGCCCAGGTGAGCCCTCTATTGCTCAACATCCTTTCTGTTGTTCTTCTCCATGTCTCTTTTGGTCTACCTTTACTTCTGTTCCCCTGTGGTGTCCATCTTAGTGCTATTTTTGGTAGTAAGGTGTCAGTCATTCAGAGCACGTGTCCCAACCATCGCCATCGTCTTTCCTCAATAATTGTTGTCAGTGGTTTCATCTGCATTTCTGCCAATAAGATGTTATTTCTTATGGAGTTTGGCCAAAATATTTTTCTAATTCTTCGTAAACATTTAGTCTGGAAAGAATTCAACTTGTTTTCTATGGTTTTGGTGATTTTCCAGCATTCACTTCCATAGAGTAGTACACTTAGAACATTACTCTTAAATATCCTGATTTTCATATTTATGCTTATTTTTTTGATTTCCATATAGTCTGCAGCATTGCAAAAGCATGGTTTGCTCTAGTAAGTCTGCTGTTGATGTCCTCTGTGCTGTCTCCATTGTAACATTTCTGCAGACAGTTTATATTTTCACCTAATAATATTTCTTATATCATGATAGGTGCTTCCTTGGGCTCACATATTTATACCTCTGGATCTATACGTGACAGAATTAAATATAAAAAAAAAAAGATATGGACGTTGATGTGTCCAGTTTTGTTGTCTTCTCAGAATTCATTATTGTTATTATTATTTATCCTCTAAATTAAAAAAAAAACTATTTTCTTTTCAGAGTTTTTGTCAACCAATGGTTTCACTGGAAGTGAAAGTAAACCCTGTTCTAACAGCGGCCACTGTCAGCTAAAGAAGGTTTAGATCCCATTACAATAAAGATCCCCCACACAGAAATTCCTTTATCACTTTGTGCTTAGAGTTAGATTTGTTTCTAAATGAAAACTCCCTTAACAGTTGGACTAGAAAGACTACTCCTAAATGAACTCCCCTAACAGATGCACTAGAAAGACTACTCCTAAATGAAAACTCCCCTAACAGATGCACTAGAAAGACTACTCCTAAATGAAAACTCCTCTAACAGATGCACTAGAAAGACTACTCCTAAATGAAAACTCCCCTAACAGATGGACTAGAAAGACTACTCCTAAATGAAAACTCCTCTAACAGATGCACTAGAAAGACTACTCCTGAATGAAAACTCCTCTAACAGATGCACTAGAAAGACTACTCCTAAATGAAAAATCCCATAACAGATGCACTAGAAAGACTACTCCTAAATGAAAACTCCTCTAACAGATGCACTAGAAAGACTACTCCTAAATGAAAAATCCCATAACAGATGCACTAGAAAGACTACTCCTAAATGAAAACTCCTCTAACAGATGCACTAGAAAGACTACTCCTAAATGAAAACTCCCCTAACAGATGCACTAGAAAGACTACTCCTAAATGAACTCCCCTAACAGATGCACTAGAAAGACTACTCCTAAATGAAAACTCCCCTAACAAATGGACTAGAAAGATGGACCAGTCTCTCGACCTCCATGATCACCAGATTTGGCTCCACCTGATTTCCTTTCAAGTTGACATGTAAAGACCCTCATTTATTCAAACAGCCAACCAAGGAACACAGTTCATGTTCTCTTCAAATAGTAACAATTCTAAAAAGAAAACAGTAATTTTTAATTTAAAAAAAAGAAATAATAATACATTTTCATAAGACAAATCAAGCTTCTATTTTTTTTTTTAAGTTGATTCTGTCACATACAGATCTAAAGTTATAGATATTTACAGTTTTTGTACTGGTCAGTGTCTGTTTTTATTTATACATTATTATTTTTCTGCCCTGCATGGTTCTAGCCTCATGTTTCTAGCCTCATGGTTCTAGCCTCATGTTCTAGCCTCATGTTCTAGCCTCATGTTCTAGCCTCATGGTTCTAGCCTCATGTTCTAGCCTCATGGTTCTAGCCTCATGGTTCTAGCCTCATGTTCTAGCCTCATGGTTCTAGCCTCATGTTCTAGCCTCATGTTCTAGCCTCATGGTTCTAGCCTCATGTTCTAGCCTCATGGTTCTAGCCTCATGTTCTAACCTTATGGTTCTAGCCTCATGTTCTAGCCTCATGGTTCTAGCCTCATGTTCTAGCCTCATGTTCTAGCCTCATGGTTCTAGCCTCGTGTTCTAGCCTCACGGTTCTAGCCTCATGGTTCTAGCCTCATGTTCTAGCCTCATGTTCTAGCCTCATGGTTCTAGTCTTCCTGCCCAGATAAATTGTGCAGCCATTTGAAGGTTGTGCTCCGTGCCCGAAAGTTATCTTCCAGTGTAACTCTCTTTGGCCAGATTTAGGTTTCAGATTTCTTGATAGACTGCAGGATGTCCTGTGGAGTTTAAGGCACCGTACTGTGTCATTATCCCTTGGAACAAACCGTAACAAAGGGCTTTTAGACATGAAAGAAAGAAAAATGGCAAAATAATGTGTAAAAGTGCTTTTGTTTACGATTTTCTCCATGGTCTCGCCATACGGTACTGTGCTTTGTTAGTTTACTGTGCCAGGGTCCTGTTGCTTTTCTGTTTGTACATTTGTATATGGAGTCTCGCATGTGCAGTGAGGGGTGTTTGTGATAGGCCGGGATGATACAGGTATGCTCGCAGTCGGCACTGTCCCGCGAATAGTCTGGGGATGATGGTGCGTTCTTGATGCGAGAAAGTTGCGATATAAGGCAATTATAAGATGAGCTGTATTGGTCAGTCCACAATTTCCTGATTATTATCTAGCCCTCGCAGCGTAAGTCAAAGCGTTGTTGTTGTTGTTGTTGCTGTTGTTGTTGTTTTTGTTGTTGTTGAGGCTGCCTGGTACTAAATTTGGCAAGTTTGTCAACTTCTTCACTCCCCGGCCGACCCCAGTGTGATGGGGATCCACTGAATGATACCGCTAGCCCAGTAATGTGGACTCAGGTATTAGTAACAGTTCGTGATATTAAATTACTGGTATTTGATCAAGATTTAGCTGTGGGCTCACATGTAACACAAGCCAGTGAGAGGCAGCATAAAAGAAATTAGTTTCGGAATTCCACGTGAAAGACAGCTGGAATTCGTTGCAGACTGATGCATGCAGTCAAGATCTTGCAAAAGAAATATACTTCATCCTGAATTGTACAAGGTTGTTCATAAATCCGTGAAATACTTCAAAAATTCACGACAAATAAATTACGTAACTGATCATGCTTATTCTTACGCTAAGAGAGAGAGAGAGAGAGAAATTCTTCCAGTTTTTTTGTAAAGTAAGCCCGCGCGCAGAGCTCTCGTGGTTTGCCGCTAGGAGGCAGCAGTAACAAATATGGCGTTCAGTATATGTGAGCAGTCATTTTGTATTTTGGAATACGCAAAAACCTCGTCCGAAGTGACTGTGCAGTGACAATTTCAAGCGGAATTCCAGAAGACAGCACCTGTTTTCAACAGTATCAAGAAGTGGTATGTGAAATTCCCCAGATAAAGGCTGTCTGTTTACAACTCATCGGCAGGGATGTCTAGGACCAACAGAAGAAACTGTGAATCGTGTTAGAGAAGTTTACCAGCGAAGCCACCGCCTTCATCCCGGGATTTCGCATATGAGACCAGAATAACATATATTTGTATATAAAGTCATATATAAAGCTGGGAATATTCGGAGGTCACAGCCACGGAACCATGGTCAGCACAAGACCCTGACTTTCATAATCCCATCGCTCTTGCTGTGCCACAAAAGCCAGACATCTGAGATCAAGATTGAAGTACTCTCGTCTCCGTGCCGGACACTTCTTCTATAAACCGCGCATTTGATGATCGCAGTTCACGTTAAACTTTGGGGAAAAAGAAGCATAAAAACCCTAAGACTTGTGGACACGCGAGGCCTTCAAGTGCAGCCTGAAGTTTACTTTGCCCTAAGACGTACCGTGAGCACTAGTCAAAAGCTTAACGTGCAGGAAAAAAAAAACAAAACTCGGTGAAAACATGTATCTTTGTCACGCCATGTAACTAGCTACCATCGCTGAAGAGATTTTTGAACGTAGATTCATCACCTAGAACTAGTGAAACGTTGAGACTTTGTTCAACAAATTAACTCCAAACTGTATCACCGTGCCCGAGACTCTTGAAAACATTTTTTTTTTAGAAATCTCACGCGCAATTCAAACGTTTGTTACCCTTCCTTGTTACAAATCATCCACACATTGGAAACACCTGTTAGAACAACAAACAAGGAAATTACCCTTCTTCTGTACCGGAAGATATTGTGCCATTCTGCTGTGTACTTTAGATACAGCACAGGATTATCATTCATCTTCATGAAATACTAATTTCCCATTTGATCTTTCTGGTATCCCCTTCAACAGCCCTTCTCTATTTGATCTTTCTGGCATCCCCTTCAACAGCCCTTCCCTATTTGATCTTTCTGGCATCCCCTTCAACAAACATTCCCTATTTGATCTTTCTGGCATCCCCTTCGGCAGTCCTTCTCTATTTGATCTTTCTGGCATCCCCTTCGGCAATCCTTCCCTATTTGATCTTTCTGGCATCCCCTTCGGCAATCATTCTCTATTTGATCTTTCTGGCATCCCCTTCGGCAACCCTTCTCTATTTGATCTTTCTGGCATCCCCTTCAACAAACCTTCCCTATTTGATCTTTCTGGCATCCCCCTCGACAACCCTTCCCTATTTGATCTTTCTGGCATCCCCTTCGGCAATCCTTCTCTGTTTGATCTTTCTGGCATCCCCTTCGGCAATCCTTCTCTATTTGATCTTTCTGGCATCCCCTTCGGCAATCCTTCTCTATTTGATCTTTCTGGCATCCCATTCGGCAACCCTTCTCTATTTGATCTTTCTGGCATTCCCTTCGGCAACCCTTCTCTATTTGATCTTTCTGACATCCCCTTCGGCAACCCTTCTCTATTTGATCTTTCTGGCATCCCCTTTGACAATCCTTCTCTTTTTTATTTACCTTCTCTGTATTAGAATGCCATTAAATTTTACGGTGCTATCACCACTATACCTCGGATAAACTCAGTAAGCGCCCCAATCTTTTCCTGCCAAAGTGGTTCTCAGCAAAAGTACAACCCTGACACATGCGAACCCCCACCCCAAGTTTGAATATTTTCTTCCTGTTCATTTGAACCATGTAACCGTATAAGCTACTAATACACCCAACAACGACCTGTTTGCAAAACTCGTCTCAGAGGCCACAACTGATGCATCAGCAGCAGGGCATCTTACTTACAATCGAGAGGCCTACAGGAGAGCTGTTAGGGAGGCAAAGTTCCTCAAGGGACATGCCAATGACTGACTGAGGCCCCACAACTACGGAACCCACAAGACCCTGACTTTCATAATCTCATCGGTCTTGCAGTGCCACAAAAGCCTGACATCTGGAATCAATATTAAAATACTCTCATCATAGACGAAAAGAGTCATTATTGTGCAATAATCAATGACATCTATGTTAAGAAAACATTACAGTACGTAATAGATAGATGAACGCACTACAGTCTTAACACATGGGCAAAGTGGGTCCTAAGATTCAATAATTGTCAGTGTAACTCTTCTTTGTGTAGGTTAAATGATGGTCAGTGTGTGTAGGGTCACAGTGCATTGCTATTTCAGGGGGTCTACAAAGCTGTTAGTAACACAATAATTAGTGTATAAGTATACAACTATACACGAAGCACTGCAGTAAAGCTGTGATACCAGAATGTATAAAATAGGAAAAAAGTAGGAGCAGCTTTATTTATAATTTATATTAAGTAATAAAGCTGCTCCTACTTTTTTCCTATTTTATACAAAGCTGTTAAGGCGGCCCTGGTGTTATTCAGTCAGTGAGTCTTCTTCTTCTTCTTCGTTCACTTCTACCACCAAAAACCGCACTGTGAACCTACTGAATTCACGCATGTGGTCCTCGTTAGGTCCCGTGGTCCCCTGTGTGGTCCAAAATAGACCACACGAGTTCCACGAAAGGACCACAAGGGGTTCAGAGTATCACAGTGCTTTAGCCTGTATTCTTGGTGGGTCTCGGAAGCGGGATTGCGTGACACCGTGGTTTTCATTGCACCAGTTGGTCTAGGGTTGGACTTTCTCACCGGAAGACCTCGACGTGTTTGGAATATCAGTGCATCCCCGCTGGGTGAGAGGCGTTAGCCCACCCAGGCCAGAGTTGGACTTTCTCACCGGAAAACCTCGACGTGTTTTGAGATACCCGTGTATCACCGCCGGGTGAGAGGTGGTTGCCCATCCAGTCCAGGGTTGGACTTTCTCACCGGAAAACCTCAGCGTGATTAGGATACGCAGACATCCCCGCCGGGTGAGAGGTGGTTGCCTATCTAGACTTCCCTGGTCCAGTGTCTCCGACTTCAGCATTTTGCGGTCGTGGCCGCTACCCTTCCTAGTTGTGACCAGGATGGAGCTTTTGTCCAGGAGGACGAATCCTCGCCACTAGTGACTTCTACCCCTGGGTTGAGCCGGTTTAGGCATTATCCCAGTATGGGCGTGTTTGGGACGGGACCGACCTCTAGGGCAGAGGTACTGTGACATTCATAGCCTTCAAGATTCACCCCTGGTATGAGCCGGTTTAGGCAAAATTCACCAGTATGGGTGTTTATCAGGCGTTACCGACCTCTAGAGCGGAGGTGGCATGACATGTCTAGCCATCGAGTTCCACCTCTGGTGTGTGCCGGTTTAGGCATATTTCACCAGTGTAGGTGTATTTCGGGCGTAGGCGGCCTCTAGAGCAGAGGTGCCGTGGTATAGCTCTCGTAGCGATATTACTGGACATAGACTTCACTTTCCACCACCTTTTCCCATCGGCGCCGCACAGCAACCTTTATTTCCGCATTTACTTCCTTAACCGGGAGGAGCTTCACTCCACGCGCGGCATTTGAAGAGTCTCGCCAGCAGTGTCTTAACCTCTGGGACAAGCCGGTTCATGCATTTCACTCGATATGACTGCACTCAGGACGTGGCCGACCTCCAGACCAGAGGTGCCGTGATTTGACTGTTTGCTTCGCTTTATTCTTTCAACCACCTTTTCCGCAGTGATGCTGCGCGGCAACCTCATTTGCAAATTTCTTCATTGGCCGGGAAGAGCACCGCTCCACGCACGGCAGCTGAAGATCTCGCCAACAGCGGCAGATGAGCTACCAAACGTGACACTCATCTACCCTAAGTAACTGGTTTTCAGGCGCCAGATATTCGCCCTCGCCCCTTCTCCTGTCAGTTTAAACAGTTCTGCCACAGGAAGGCCAGGAGCTGGACTTGACTGCCAGAGGCTGTTTGTGGCGCGTTTGCAGTCCTTAGAACCAGTCAGTGAGTCATTTGCATTTCCCTTGCGGAACTTTGCCTCCCTAACAGCTCTCTTGTTCCCTAACAGCTCTCTTGTATTCCTTTCGGTTGTAAGCAAGATGCCCTGCTGCTGATGCATCCATTTGCAAATTATCAACGATGTCTTGCAGCCATCTTCGCCTTGGTCTTCCTCTCTTTCTTTTTCCCATTATGTGTCCTTCCAAAATGGTCTTCTCCAAATTATCATGGCGTTTAATGTGTCCAACATATTTAAGTGTTCTATTTAATCTTCCTTACTAGCCAACCTTCTTCAATATTAAGTTCTTGTAGTATGATATATTTATTCTTTGTGTGTGTGTGTGTGTGTATCCATGATATTTGAAGAACTTTTTTGTAGCATTTACATTCAAAGGCATTTATGTGTGTTCTTAGCTGTTTTGTTAAATGTCCATGTCTCACGGGCATATGTTGCGATGCGAAAGATGCATGCCCTTAAATGGAATGCCCTTGGATGGAATGGAAAAGCAGCCGACTGATAGTGTTGGTTATGGTCACCATTCTATGATGATAGGCAGATGATCTCAATGTAGGGACAATGGATACGATCACCGACTAGAACAGTCATAGCCTGGAAGGAAACCAATGGTAAACTATCTTCTGTAAACGTACCAAGTAGCCCTAATAGTTCTGGTGTTACGCGCGGTAATTATAATCATCGGAACGTGTAATACACTACTTTACGATGTTTTATAAAGTAGCGTTCAAAGATTTGCGGGGATGGCTCACGGACTCAAATCTGTGGCATCAAAGAGAGTAGTTAATGTGAACTATGACCTCGTGGAGGTAGAACAAAAGTATCGTCGAGTGTGTTCTGTATTGCGTATTTCAATTTATGTTGAAAAACACTCAAGGCAAGAGTGGTAGAAAACAAGGAGAACTCGCCCACGCGAGATAACAGAAACCTGTCTACACAGTACATCAATGTCGTTGCTGAAACAATTCCAATTAGATCGCTATAATGTCTTCGCTGTAATTAGTTAGAACATATCAAAAGAGACGTGGAGAAGAACAACAGAGAGGATGTTGAGCAACACAGGGCTCACCTGGACAAGAATGCAAAGAAGGAAAAGGACAGGCGTTTGTGGAAAACCTTTAAGGAACCTCTATGTGCCTTAAACACTCAAGGTTTGGGGGGTAGGGGGAGAGATTGATTGATTGATTGATTGATTGAATGATTAATTGATTGATCTTTATTTCAAAAGGGTTAATAATTTGGCACGCAGGCCCGTCTGACAGAGAGAGAGAGAGAGAGAGAGAGAGAGAGATTAGAATGTTTCGTACTTTACAAAAAAAGTGAAACTGTTTATAAAAACCATTGAAAGCTAGGAAAAGAATTCGTTGACATTTCAAAAGACATGCAAGATCACTCCAGTCTTCACTCCATTTATTAGTTCGGAATATGAGGAGGAAGACAGGCTGGCAAAACAAGATAGCAAGACTAAACTGCTTTTGCCATAAATTACAGTGAAGCCAAATAAATAACTCAGTAACATTACAGAAGAATGGGAAATTAGAAATAACAAAAGAAATCCATACGCTATTTCATTCTCCACTTACAACTCCCATTCTCCACTTACAACTCCCATTCTCCACTTACAACTCCCATTATCCACTTACAACTCCCATTCTCCACTTACAACTCCCATTATCCACTTACAACTCCCATTCTCCACTTACAACTCCCATTCTCCACTTACAACTCCTATTATGAAAAACAACAGACTGAGATGGTTCGGACGCCTGGAGAGGATGGACGAGAATACACAAGACAAAAAAAGGGCTTATACAGAAGTCATAAACGGAGACAGATCAAGATAGCGGTGGCGTGACAACCTGGAAGGAGACCTACGAGTCCTTAGAGTAGACATTTGACAGGAGAAGATTAAGAAAGTAGATGACTGGAGACAAGCCTTGTCTGCAGCAGTGACACAGTGGCTCGTAACGCTGAATGAATGAATCAAAGAATAATATTACCAAAATAAATAAATAAATAAATAATGGAACATCATCATTACATGGAGAATGAGAGGTGGCAGAATCTACGGAGAATAGAACAAGGAATCTTATTTAGACTAAGAACAACCGAAGAACTGAAAATAGCCACCCTCGTGGCAAATTTAAGATATGAAACAGTGCATTCTGCTTCTACGGTAAATCAGAAATGGTAGTCGAGAATATCCTACAAGACAATGCAGGCTGTATGGAGAGATGAAGATTAAATTTCTACAAGACTATACAGGCTGTATGAAGAGATGAAGATTAAATTCCTATACAGGATGTATAGAGATATGAAGCTTGAACTCCTATGAGACTATACAGGCTGTATGGAGAGATGAAGATTAAATTTCTACAAGACTATACAGGCTGTATGGAGAGATGAAGATTAAATTCCTACAAGACTATACAGGATATATAGAGAGATGAAGATTGAACTCCTATGAGACTATACAGGCTGTATGGAGAGATGAAGATTAAATTTCTACAAGACTATACAGGCTGTATGGAGAGATGAAGATTAAATTCCTACAAGACTATACAGGATATATAGAGAGATGAAGATTGAACTCCTATGAGACTATACAGGCTGTATGGAGAGATGAAGATTAAATTCCTACAAGACTATGCAGGCTGTATGGAGAGATGAAGATTAAATTCCTACAAGACAATGCAGGCTGTATGGAGAGATGAAGATTAAATTCCTACAAGACTATGCAGGCTGTATGGAGAGATGAAGATTAAATTCCTACAAGACTATGCAGGCTGTATGGAGAGATGAAGATTAAACAGCTGCAGCTCTCTGCAATCCCAGTGAAAGGAAAGTTCATATATCAGCATCATCATCATCATCATGTGTCGTGGCGGTAAACTTGGCGGTCATATTTCTTCAAAGATCTTGGTTCTTGGTATCTTCTATCAGCTCAGCCATCTTGTTAGACTGTCTATGATATTTTTTTTTTATTTTGGTCTTCCCTCGCCACTCTTCTTATTTATCTTTCCTGTTGCTACGATGTTTTCAAGCTCGTCTGTTCTCATTATATATTCAATGGAAGATGAATGTTGTTTTCTTATGTATTTCATATGTTCCTTTATGCATGCGCCCTTGTTAGACATTTCCTGTTTGTCATCTTAGCTGTCCATGGTACTCTTAACATTCTTCTAATAAAGCACATCTCTGTTGCCTCGAATGAGCATGAGATCATTCATCTTATCTGTAGAAATAACTTCTTTTTCTTCAGCTTTCTGAGCCGTTAAGGCTCATTGCCGCAGATAAAGTTCGCTTCCATTCCTCTCTATTCCTAATCTTCTCTCTCCAGTTGGTGACACCAACTTTTTTCATATCCTCTTCTATGTTGTCTTTCCATCTCTCTCTTGGTCTACCCCTTGGTCTTGTTTCCCTCATCTCTTGTGCATACATCGTTTTCGGTTGTTTGTTCTCTTCCATTCTTTGTACATGGCAAAACTAGCGTAGTCTGTTCAGTTTCAAGACATTTATAATTCGTTGGGATTTAAATAAGCTGTTCAGATCAGTGTTCTTTCTAGCTCTCCAGTCTCCACTGTTGGTATCCTTTATGGGCCCAAAGATTCTTCTTAGGATCTTGTTCTCAAAGATCTGCTATTGTTGTTCATCTTTCTTTGTTGTAATCTTCGTTTCTGATCCATACATGACGGCTGGTCTTATTATATAGTTTTGTAGATTGTTATTTTGCACTAAGATGGACACCACAGGGGAGCAGAAGTAAGGGTAGACCAAAAGAGACATGGAGAAGAACAACAGAAAGGATGTTGAGCAATAGAGGGCTCACCTGGGCAAGAGCAGAAAAAAAGGCGAAGGACAGGCATTTGTGGAAAACCCTTGCGGAAGCCCCATGTGCCCTGGGCACTTAAGGTTCAGAGAGAGAGATTTTGTGTTTTAGGACAGGATTTTGGATTTTAACAGGTGTTGCAAGGCAAAGTATATTTTATCCCCTATCTGTACTTTGTTTTTAATTTCCTTGCTAACTGTGTTGCTTCTGTTGAAGGTTGTGCCTAGATATGTGTACGTTTCTGCTTTCCTTATAATCATCTCTCCAACATTTATGTAATCTGGATCTGTAGGAATAACAGCAAAGTTTTATCTACAGCCTGAATTGATATCTGAATAAGAATGAAGAAGGAGTTTAAATGTCTTTGTCTATAGATAAGCTTCCACAGCTGAGGTTAGAGGTCGCTCGCCTCATTTAAAATCTTGGAAAATTAGATCTGGAGAAAAGAGAATGAGAATTTGGGACAGAAGATATGAGAAAAGGAAAAAAAAAACAACATGCAGACATAAAAATAGTCAAACAATTTCGTGAAGGATTGCGAATTCTCGTTTATCTCATAACTACATCGCAGTACCACAAAATCTTAACCTCGTGGGGTTGTATTTTTTAACGAAATAATCACATATTCAGATTCCTTCCCCGAAGCTGCCTAATGGCATAAAAAATACAGGTAGAGAAGAAATGATGAGAGATCAGTATAAAAATGAAAGGGAGAGATAGAGTCAGCTTGGGTTACGTAAATCGCGCTGTATTTCCATGTGCTTTGTGCAGACAAAGAGACGGAGAAAGCAGTTTGGTCCAAGGATGTGAAATCTGCTTATCCAGAAAAGAGGAGAGCTTACTGCTGTGCGAAAAAAAAGCTTTGTGATGAGGAATATTGGAAAAAAGGGAGGGCCGGGGGAACTAATGTGAGTGTAGCAAACGGCATTCGGCAGAAACAGACGCAAAAATGCATCGGTTTTTAATGTCTGTCTGTCTGTCTGCCTCTCTCTCTCTCTCTCCTTCTCCGCCTCTGTTTATCAGACGCGCTGTCTGTATATATTTGCGTTTTCTCTGTGCACTGTTTGTCGTTTATGTCTCTCTCATATGTGTGGTTTATATATATATATATATATATATATATATATATATATATATGTTGTTTTTCTCCATGTCTCTTTTGATTTTTTTTATCTAATGCACTTAATCCGTCTTTATCCTGTTGCCTCTTTTTCTTGGCAAGTCTGGCTGTACTTCTGTCTACCTTTGATCCATATCTACAACCTGTCCGCTTGCCAGTTTGATAATCGTTGTCCGCCTGTTTAAGGACTGTCTTTCTGTGTAGCTCCTAACACTATAATCATCGGTGCTTGTCAAGATTAATTAGACGACTGTAACTCAAACCGCGAATACATAACAGACATTTGAGTTAGATAGGAAGAACTGTAGCATTAAATGTAAGACAAAAGTCATCGGGATCTGGTAGACACGTAACTTTTGTAGCAGTGACCCTTATCCAAGAAAGGTAATTAACTAGCTTACCTGTTGCACCGAAAGGATTTCAAGGGAGGTTAAAACTATTGGCTGGCCTCACTCTTATGAGCATATTCCAGGGGAGGTAATTCAGGCACCAGTATGAAGCGTACTGACAGATCAAGAACAAATGGTGACACTAACTCCATGTTACCTATGGTGCTTAAGTAGCATAAAAGGACTGTCTTTCTTGGAGAACACGTTTTCTTTTCTTGTCTCTGTCTCTTTTTCTTTTTTGCTTCTCTCTGGCTTGATTCTCAAAGAGGCGGCTTGTTATTTCCTCTACCTCCGTGTACAGCGGTGAAAGTCCTTTCTAGACGATGATTTAGTGTACAGAGTAGTATTCTCCGGGGGGGGGGGGGTCTGCCTCGGTTGAAAAGAGGCCACGGGGACCGATCTTAAGTTTCCCAGTGCTGTCTGGATTCTGTGACTTCCATCTTCCCATGATATGGTCGGAGAACCTTTTGCCTTTTTCTTATAGTTTTAATATGTTCTTGGTGTTAATGAAACTTTTATGAGCTTTACTATTCTTTTCTGACAGCCCAGAGCAATGTTCCCTTTTAAGGGTTTGCGGTCTGTGAGCAAAAGGTTCAGCTTATATGCAAAAAAATATTATGTGTGCAATACAACAACAATAACAGCAACAACAACAAAAATAGAGAGAGAGAGAGAGAGAGAGAGAGATAGAGAGAGAAGGCCTGTACATTTAACAACAATATAAACCTGCTGTACGTTTCAGTTACTGGTATGAAAAAAAACAGGGCGGCTCTAATGTTGGTGGTCACGACGTCTAGTGTTAGTTACCAAGATCAATTTGCAATCTGAGCAGCTCAATAGACATTCTCCTTTCCCACGACGCAGTGGAAATTCACCTGCTAGTTGTTTATTTTAATTACCTTCTATTCTCTGTGTACCCACTTGTCTCGTGATGATTCTGCTACACTATTACCGAAACTACACAATAAAAGTTGACACATTCGATCCGAAAGTCATATCTCAACAAGAAAGAAACAGTAAAGGAAAAACATGTACCATCACTATTTTTGTTTTATCGCAATTGTACCACAAAGTAACATCTGGAAACTGGAAAATAAAAGTAGCAGTTTCATTTTTCTTTTTGCGCGGCTCCAAAAATTTTGTGCGCGGTAAGATTTTTTTTCTGTGTGCGGCCGCGCAGTTTACAGGGAACAGTGGCCCACGGTATACGTCGCATCTTTGTAAAAAAAAAACAACAAAACAACAACACGTTTTTTCTTTTACTATCGGTTTCTCTTTCACCATTTTTGTTTCTTGTCTAAGTGAAATAAGTTTAGAGTCAGACTGTCTAAGTAAACTTCATGGTCTTGTGCTATCTCCCTGTAACTGCGAGCTGGTGTTCTTTGCAGCCGATGCTGTGAAGGTGTTGAGGTACAGTATCGTATCAGCGTGGGAGCGGGTTATGGCAGCTATTTTTTTCAGTCCCAGGGTACCATTGGGACTACGGCGATCCTTTCCCCGTTGGCCAGGCTATGCCTGTTACTGTGGGTACCAACGGAGAGGTGGGACAGGGTTCACTAATCCTAACGCTAGCATATCAGCTATGGGTCGCTGGTTGCCTAATCGAACAACGTCTTCACCCCACCCCCCACCCCCTCCCCACACACACACTTCATGGTATGAGGTAGTAAGATTATAGCAAACATTTCTCTCATACTTTGTAGTTACACAGACATTAGTCCCATGTTAGTCACATAAGACACAGCCCCAGGAGTAGCTTGAACAACCCGCCACACATAGGACACAGCCCCAGGAGTAGCTTGAACAACCCGCCACACATAGGACACAGCCCCAGGGAAAGCTTGAACAACCCACCACACATAGGACACAGCCCCAGGGGAAGCTTGAACAACCCGCCACACATAGGACACAGCCACAGGGGAAGCTTGAACAACCCGCCACACATAGGACACAGCCCCAGGAGTAGCTTGAACAACCCGCCACACATAGGACACAGCCCCAGGAGTAGCTTGAACAACCCGCCACACATAGGACACAGCCACAGGGGAAGCTTGAACAACCCGCAACACATAGGACACAGCCCCAGGAGTAGCTTGAACAACCCGCCACACATAGGACACAGCCCCAGGAGTAGCTTGAACTACCCCCCACGGGCCTGCGTCTGATAGTCACACATGCCATAGAAGCAGACAGGCGGAAACCGCGGTCTGTGCACACTAAACACAGATGGTAAGACCGAACATAAAGAGTTGATCGATCAGTCACAGAGCGTTCATAGGACAAGACACCTGTCTTAAATTAACCCCCGTTGAAGAATTTGGTACCTGACATTTTTCAATGAATTTTTAAAAAAACTTAATTAGAAGAGAGAAATCATCCTGCAGTATGAGGCACACTGAGTTATACTGCGCAAAAACCAATAAACACTCCAGTAGTGGACATCATGTGAACGCCAATCTCATGAATGCACGCCCAAGTCCATACCAGGTGACAGTAAGGCTAAAAGCGGCAGTTTTTTAAAACTAGTCTTGATACAGCAGAATGATTTCGTGCAGCATGATGATAGTGCATAGAAACAAAAAAAAATTCTCTAAAGGTTAAAGAAAACTTTGAGAGTGAAGGCGCTGTGTGATGTGGAGGTCACTGACCCACATTTGGCATGACAGCGTCAGGGTCGACTAATCAAGACCTCTCCTTTATACTAGGCCCAACATTGTAACTGGATTGTTACAGTCCCCTATGTCGGTGGAGTCTTCTAAAGCACCATTATACATCCTGTTTCAGCTCCATTCAGTGACTAAAAAAAAAAAATAACCAACGTAACCCACTCCCAATTCGACACCATGCTGTGACTATAATCCTCACAACATCAGCTGCAAAGAGCATCGTGTGGGAAGTTCCAGGGGGATACAAGACTAAACAATGAAAAAAAAATCATCATCAGGTGCCGTGCCGACTGGGGTTGGCTATTATGCTTCTCTAGAGTACACGATCCTTCATGCAGGCCATCAGCTCAGTTGGTGATCTCCCCTCACACCATCTCGTCAGACTGTCCAGTATGATTTATCTCGGTCTTCCCCTGGCTTTTCTTCCCTCTATTTTTCCTGTTGTTACAATATTTTCAATGCCACCTCTTTCACTGCATATCTTATGAAAATATATTTTCTCTCTCTTAATCTGGTTTTTTTTTTCCAAAATTATTTGTCTCTCCAGCTCTTCTCAGACATTCTCCATTAGTTATTTTTGCTGTCCATTGAATTCGCAACATTCTTCTAATAAACCGCATTTCTGCTGCTTCCATTGATTTTTGTCCAAGTCTGCCTATTGTCCATGATTCACTTCCATATAACAAGATAGGTTCAATATATCATTTTAGGACTCATTTTCTTAACATTCATTGATACGGGTATGTTGCATAATATAATGTGTTTCTCATTCTCTGAAATGCAGTCTTCTCTTGGCCTATTCTGTTCCTAATTTCTCTTCTGGATATAAAAACCCAACTTGAGAGAGGTGGATCCATTTAATACTGAGGACGGGGGAAAATAAATGAAATAAGAAAACAAGAAACATTTTCTATTACCGGCAGTGCTGTGTCAAAAATCATTCAGGAGATACCGATTAACGTGCATCAGACTAGATTTCTTCTTCAGTGCATGCACGGACGATCTCCAGGAGAATTAAGATAAAAGAATCCCCGGCACTAACAGCTAAACTTTGTAGCCAAGGTTTATATGCTCTTTCCATGCTATGTTCTTTTAACAGATTTCTGAAAAACTACCTGTTGATATAATCTTCTCTAGAAACCTACAGCTGTCTGCTAGAAAAGAAAAGCTGTCATTCTCAGACCGCTTCTAACGCTTTCTCGCAGTTTTTATAATTAAAATCCGTCAGCGTAGAGGATTGTGTGAACTAGCTTTGCCCGACTTTCAACTTTTAAAACTGGCAGTGACAGATTATATTCTCTTGTACTCAGATTTTGCACAAGGCGTAGTTTGGCATAATTCTTCTTCTGCGCATGCGTCTGCAAGTACAAGTGAACGAGCAGGTGTGACAATTCATTACTAGATCCAGTAGTTTCGTTTTTTTTTTTTTAATATGAGAGCTATCAGTTTTACAATAACGCAACTTTTGAAACACGTAAAGTGTACATTTATCAGTGCTGGCAAAATATACGTGAAAACAGAGAAATGAAACGCTTGAACAGTTTTGGTTAGTACAGAAGATTCATCTGCTCAAATCCAGCAGTAGTTTGTTTACATTCATAGCTTGAACGAACTGGTTATCTGCCGCGGTTGTGTACTGGTTAGCGCATCCGCCTATCCATCACAAGGTACCTGGTTCGATTTCTGGAATTTTTTTTCGCAGCGACCAACATCCGGGTCAACCGAACCTACAAAAAAAAAAAAAAAATGAGTACCTGGGGTTTCCATACCTGTTATCCCTACCTCAAATTCCGTAGTGGCCTAGAAATGTGAAGGCACTAATACTTCACACCGCTTTAGGCATGCAGATGAGACGGGACATAAGACGAACAGATTATGACAAGCAGTCAGAATGCATATCCATTTTTATTTTTATTTATTTATTTTTTATGCAAGTGCTTTACTTTTTATTTATGTTCTTATGCAAGTTTTTAATGCATTTTTTATGCAAATATATCACGTGTTCTGTACCAGTCACTGGGAAAACTCAAGGCAAAAAGAAAGCGAAACTCCGATAGAGATCTTGAGAACAAATATTGTGACGGGTTGAGCGGCGGGAGGGGTTGGGGTGGGGGAGAGGGGTCGGGGTCGGGGAGAGTGGCAATGAATGCGATCACAAGTAACGAGCAGAGCACAAGAGAGAGAGAGAGAGAGAGAGAGAGAGAGAGAAACATAACATTAATTACGCACCTGAGACGCGCACCTGATTATGATTATGTCTCTGACAGTTTTTCAGGGGTAACGTTTAATGTTTTCCCTTCTAACTTACCAGAACCATCTGATGGTTCAGCGGGCATTTGACGCCAAGAAAACCAGATCCGACCAAATTTCAGACCATAAGAAAGCAAGAACTCATATCTCCGGTTGACCAAATTTCAGACCATAAGAAAGCAAGAACTCATATCTCCGGTTGACCAAATTTCAGACCATAAGAAAGCACGAACTCATATCTCCGGTTGACCAAATTTCAGACCATAAGAAAGCAAGAACTCATATCTCCGGCTGACCAAATTTTAGACCATAAGAAAGCACGAACTCATATCTCCGGTTGACCAAATTTCAGACCATAAGAAAGCAAGAACTCATATCTCCGGCTGACCAAATTTCAGACCATAAGAAAGCACGAACTCATATCTCCGGTTGACCAAATTTTAGACCATAAGAAAGCACGAACTGATATCACAAATCTCCTGATTTAAAAAGTCATAAATACTTATATTTATACACAAAATGATATTTACACCGATAATTACGCAAGTATTACGAAAGGAGTTTTTCCCGTGATTAAAAAAAACTCGAACTTCCGCTTGGTGTTTCGTAAACACAGTAAAAAAATGGCTACCTGGTGATGTTTTCTTTCAAAATTTTTGGGGAAAAAAAAGGCCATCATCATTTACACTACCATTGCTGCCATCAGCAGCAGTAAAAACTAGATAAAAATCAAACAAAACCAGCAGGGACTATCAATAACAAACAAAATGCAACCGCTAGGTCGAACTGTCTTGGATAAGGGTACGCAAACTGATCTAACATGGCGGGGAAGATTGACGCAGAACACTTTAAAAATAGGCGAAACCGAGTTTATTTTGGTGATTATGTGGAAAGAGAAAGCTTTCTTTCGCCGGGTTGTTTACAAGAAAAAGTTGTCCGTGAAACGTGAAATGATGTACGTAATGTTGCTGAGGTGTAAATGTGTACGCGCCGGGCATTCCCCTTTGCGGTCTTGTAACCTGCCGGCACTTGCTCTTAGTTGGAGAAAATGTTTGTTTTATTGTTCTGTTTTTGTTTGTTTTTATGTGACATTTCTACTTTTTTTTATATGTTATTTGTACGTGTTTATATTTCATCCCGTTGACTTAGTCCGCCTATAGCTTTGTTCTTCTTGTCTTGTCCTGTCCTGTCTTGTCTTGTCTCCTGTCTCCCTACAACTGCGAGCTGGTGTTCTTTGCAGCCGCTGCTGTGAAGGTTTTGAGGCACAACATCGTATCGGCGTGGGAGCAGGTTATGGCAGCTATTTTTTTCAGTCCCAGAGTGCAGCTAAAATGCAGGGGGTATGCAATGCTTCTTTAACAGACTCCATCACCATGGGAATTATGGCGATCCCTGCCCCGTTAGCCAAGCTAGGCCTGTTACTGGGGTCACCAACAAAGAGGTGGGGCAGGGCCTTGGTCAGCTATGATTCGCTAACCTTGACATATTTATATCTTCACGGCCTTTGTGATCGCATGAGAAAACACAGAGATCTTGCTGTGTGTGGCAAGTGCTAAAGTGTTCTATTTATAAAAGTGCTTGGCGTGGAAACTTGGATCCAACAGGAAAACAAAGATTGTAGCAGAATATTTTCCGGCTTTTCCATTTCGTGATAGTACATTGTAAGCAGGAAACTCAGTATTAGAGACAGCAAAACAACCGCATAGCTTCCTAGATCAGTGATTCTTAATTGTATTGCTCAGCCCTAAAAAAAATTTTTTAGCGCTCAAAAAATGTTTCCATCTGTTCACACCAGTTGTTTTCTTTTCTTATTTTTTTTTTTTGTTTCTTATTTATGACAAATAACTTCATTTATGGAATCTTCATTCATTTCTATTTATTTTGATATGTAATACACAAGTGTTGAACATGGAATTAGTTTGTTACAGTGACGTTTACACAGGACCCCCCCCCCCCCACCAAATCAAGACACCCACTATGTCATGTAACGTCTGCGCTTGCAAAAAGGAAAGGAAGGCCTGCGTTTTAGCTCCGGCATCGAATGAGTTAACATCGGGTCCATGGACCCCCACGAGGTCCAGGGAAGAATGTTTAGGTGGTCTACGAACCAGAATTTATTTCGGACACATTAAACGTCATGATAGTTTAGAGAAAACCGTCTTGGAAGGGTACATAATGGGAAAAAGAAAGAGAGGAAGACCAAGGCGAAGATGGCTGCAAGAAATGATTGAAAATCTGCAGATGGATGCATCAGCAGCAGGGCATCTTGCTTACAACAGAGAGACCTACAGGAGAGCTGTTAGGGAGGCAAAGTTCAGCAAGGGACATGCAAATAACTGACTGACTGACGAAACAGCAAATGCATTTACTCCATTAAAAAAAGTCTTAGCATCATCTAGGTTCCATTTAGTGTTTTATTTTTAATGAGGGGTCCATAGTGGTTCTCACCTCAGAAAGGGAGTCCACGGGCGTAAAAATAAAAGTTGAGAACCACTGTCTTAGTTCATTAGAGAAAGTGCCCCTTTAACTAGGCAAGTGCGCCTTATGATATTATTAAAGCATCTAAAGGATATGATGTTACTGGATATATTTTCCTTGATCAGTTGCACAGTAAAGGACTGTGGGTCAGCATCGCGCTTGGTTGCCTTTATTAAGCCCCAACTCCAAGAGCTGTCAGGTACCTATTTATGCAGTGACCGGGTTTCCTTGTGCCAGACTTGAACCATGGTCCAAGCCGTAAGATAAACTAATGCTCCAACCACTTGGCTAACTGGGTCCCCCGAAACACACATGCAGCATTGAACATAAAATAAACAGAGAAGTGTTTGACCTCTT
Source organism: Achatina immaculata (assembly GCA_009760885.1). Taxonomy (NCBI): domain Eukaryota; kingdom Metazoa; phylum Mollusca; class Gastropoda; order Stylommatophora; family Achatinidae; genus Lissachatina; species Lissachatina immaculata. The sequence continues at coordinate 38,984,045 of CM019713.1, forward strand.
CAGACTACTTTCACTCTACAGTTATGAACTTTTCTTCTTCTTCTTCTTCTTCTTCTTCTTCCTCCTGCTCCTTCTTCTTCTTCTTTCTCTTCTTCTTCCTCCTCCTTTCTCTTCCTCCTCCTCCTCCTTCTTCTTCTTTTTTTCTTCTTCTCCCTCCTCCTCTTCTTCTTCTTCTTCCTTCCTTCCTTCCTCTTCCTCTTCCTCCTTCTCCTTCCTCTTCCTCCTCCTTCCTCCTCTTCCGCCTCCTCTTCTTCTTCCTCTTCTTCTTTGAGTAACTACTGAATTCAGCAGCTTTCCAAGCTACCGAGGGTCTCAATTCCTCTCTGTTCCTGATTCTTTTTTTCTTGTTAACTGTCGATTCCAAGAAAGCGTGTATCTTCTTCTAGCTTCTCTCGCCGTCGCTGTCTAGGTCTGCCTCTTGGTGATGAACTCGCTAGGGGTAGTATCCCCAGGGGTCGTCTCTGCAGTTGTGGAACTGGATCATCCACATCTTTCCGAATCTGAATAGCGCTCTCCCAGCGCGACGTGGAATTTTGAATCTCGTTCTTGTCTGGCTACTCCGCCATAATGGCTGGGATGCTGAAAGTGACAGCTTAAACTGTCTAAGTTTACGTATTTGTCCCATTTTTATGACTTCGAGATCGTAAGATCCTGATAGAAAACTGTTGGCGAAATAAGAGAAATGATGTGCGTATTTCTCTCTCGCTCTCTACTACTACTACTACTACTACTACTACTACTGCTGCTGCTACTACTACTACTACTACTACTACTACTACTACTACTACTACTACACTACTACTACTACTGCTGCTACTACTACTACTACTACTACTGCTACTACTACTACTACTACTACTTCTGTTAGGAATTCATAGATTTCCATGGGCTGGTTGACCTCTATGCACTTAGGGGTCATGGGCAGTGCCCAGATGGGCCCATGAGTTACGATGACGCTGATTACTGCTACTACAGCTACTACTACGACTACTACTACCACCACTACTACTACTACTGCTGCTACAGCCATCACCACCGCCACTACTACTACTACTACTGCTGCTGCTGCTACTACTACTACAGATACTACTGGTTCTACTACTACTACTACTACTACTACTACTACTACTACTACTACCACTACTACTACTACTGCTGCTACAGCCATCACCACCACCACTACTACTACTACTGCTACTACTGCTGCTACAGCCATCACCACCACCACTACTACTACTACTACTGCTGCTACAGCCATCACCACCACCACTACTACTACTACTGCTACAGATACTACTGGTTCTACTACTACTACTACTACTACTACTACTACCACTACTACTACTACTACCACCACTGCTACCACTACTATACTACTACTACTACTACTACTACTACTACTACTACTGCCGCTGCTGCTACAACTACTATTATTAGTACTTGTACTACTACTACCACCGCTGCTGCTATAACTACTATTATTAGTACTTGTACTACTGCTACCACTGCTACTAATAATACTACTACTACTGATATTACTGATGCTCCTACTGCTGCTTCTGCTGCTTATACTACTGCTGCTGCTACTACTGCTATTATAACTACTACTGGTACTACTACCACTACTACTACTACTACAATTACTACTACTACTACTACTACTACTACTACTACAACTACTACTGATACTACTACTACTACTAGACATATAGAACACAAAAGTGCATTTTTGGACAAGGAAATTGAAACTTGGTTTGAAAAGAGGCAGATGCATGAAGAAAAAAGTTAATTGAAAGTGTCACTATCTTGCGTCTATTTAAAGTGACAGGTGTTCTGACACACATCTCACTTCAACCTGTTCTTTCTATCTTCCCATCTCTGTTTTCCTCTCTGACTCGCTCTCTCTCTCTCTCTCTCTCTCGCTCTCTCTCTCTCTCTCTCTTTGTATTTTTGTACTAAATCAAGTGTGTGGGAAGAATGAAAGATGGAGTGATGAAGGGCAGAATGTAAGACGGGCCTGCGTGCCCAATTCTTTACCCTTGAAAAATAAAGATTATTCATTCTCTGTCTGGGCAGAATGTCAGACGGGACTGCGTGCTCAATTCTTAACCCTTTGGAAATAAAGATCAATCAATCAATCTCTCTCTCTTTTACCCATGCACTGAGTGTAGTATTCAGTCACTATCTCTCTCTCTCTCTCTCTCTCTCTCTGTGTGTCTTATACTCTCTCTCTCTCTCTCTCTCTCACTCTCTATCATTCTCACTATCTGTATTTTTTTTTTACCACGAGATTTCTTGACTTCGAATGAATTTATTGTTGACGTCCGCTCATATCTATTTTTTTCCAGGGTTATTTTGTGTTTATATATTTCACTTCCTTTAAGGCAGGTTTATTTATTGCTTTGTTTTTCTTCATTCTCCAGTTCTCTACAGTACAAACTACTCTACGCTGGTAAACACAGTTCCTTTATCTCGAGTACACAACTTTACTCTACCCTGGTAAACATAGTTCCTTTATCTCGAGTACACAACTTTACTCTACCCTGGTAAACACAGTTCCTTTATCTCGAGTACACAAAGTTTTATAAATAAAAATCTTATTGTATTTTACATGCTGCTTCATGTGGTTATCGCCGTCATACATTTGTTTGTCTGTCCTAATTCTCACACGATGGGTTTATTTAACTTCAGTGATGTCCTAATTTTTTGTCTGAATTTTAAAATAAATTCGCTGGATTTCTTTGTTTCTTCAACCGGTCAATGCTTGTAGGCGCCCCTCCCCTCCCGTCCCTTTCCTCTGCAGCATAACCAAGCAGGCAAAAGCTTTCCGCTCATTTCTTGTTCTTGATTTTGTTCTCCAAGTCACTTCATGTGACTACTACTATACTACTGCTGCTACTACTACTACGACTACTACTACTGCTGCTGCTGCTACTACTACGACCCAACTACTGCTGCTGCTGCTACTACTACGAATACTACTACTACTGCTGCTACTACTACGACAACTACTACTGCTGCTGCTGCTACTACGACTACTACTACTGCTGCTGCTACTACTACGACAACTACTACTGCTGCTGCTGCTACTACGACTACTACTACTGCTGCTGCTACTACTATGACTACTACTACTGCTGCTGCTACTACTACGACAACTACTACTGCTGCTGCTACTACTACGACTACTACTACTGCTGCTGCTACTACCACGACAACTACTACTGCTGCTGCTACTACTACAACTACTACTACTGCTGCTGCTACTACTACTACGACCACTACTACTGCTGCTGCTGCTACTACTACTACGACAACTACTACTACTGCTGCTGCTGCTACTACTACGACAACTACTACTGCTGCTGCTGCTACTACGACTACTACTGCTGCTGCTACTACTACTACAACTACTACTACTGCTGTTGTTACTACTACTACTACTACTGCTGTTGCTGCTGCTACTACTACTACGACAACTACTACTGCTGCTGCTACTACTACTACGACTGCTACTGCTGCTGCGGCTGCTACTACTAATACGACTACTACTGCTGTTGCTACTACTACTACGACTACTACTGCTGCTGCTGCTGCGGCTGCTACTACTAATACGACTACTGCTGCTGTTGCTACTACTACTACGACTACTACTAATACTGCTGCTGCAGCTGCTACTACTACTACAACTACAACTACTGCTTCTGCTACTACTACTACAACTACTACTGCTGCTACTACTACGATTACTATTGCAGCTGCTATTACTTGTACTACGACTACTACTGCTGCTGCTTCTGCTACTACTTCTACTACTACGACACATATAGATCACAAAAAGTGGATCCCTTCTTCATGCATTCTTCGATTCCCCCCCCCCCCACCCGAGAGTTCCGCGTCAAAGCTTTGCCTTGCTATGCCGTCTCTTTGCATTCCCAGTGTGTGTCCAATCCGCCTTCATTTTCATGTGATTTATACATTTCTTTCGTTTATTATTTCAGTTTAATTTGTTAATTTTTTTCACCTCCCGCCGAAGTGTCTCAAATGGTCTCAGTTTAAAATGCATAGAAAAAAAAAAGAGTATTTGCCGTCATATAGAAATGCCACAACGCAGAAACCGTCATATCAAAGAAAAGCCTCGCTGACAGCTAGCACTCAGGACGTAAGGAAAAGTGGACGAGTTCCTGCAGGTAAAAAATGTGAACTGGCGGACTTTGTAAACAAGAGCTAATTGTGAAATTTATATAACCTGATAGCCGGCAGGAAATGTACGTGTAAATAATACGCAAGTACACTTCTCCTTTGTACTGTTGTTCTGCGCTTTAAACCGCAGGCTCTGTTGGTCAGGGTCGGTTGTTTGCATGCACGTTCCTCCACTGTGAAGGCAACAAGTTGAGAAGAGAGCGGTTTTTGTACACGGAGATGGGGAGGATTAACAGTCCTACAGGTAGGAATTACGAAAATAACAGGTACAGAGTAATAATAATAATAATAATAGTAATAATCATATATTTTACATAAAGAAAAAAAGTTCCAGCAGAAGATCGTTAAAAAAAAAAGATGAGGAGAAAGTTTAGGCAGGGAGAAAATGAGGAAGAATTCTCAAGAGAAACTGCGGGGGAAAAAAGTATTGATGATTAGCAGGTGGAAGATAAGAAGAAGGAAGGAAGGAAGGAAAGAAATGAGAACAGAAAAGTGAAAAGGAGCGAGAATCAAATTTGGGGGAGGGGGTGGGGTGTGAAGACGCTGCTCAATAAGGCAATCAGCCACCCGTATCTGACATGCTAGTGCAAGGGCTGACCAACCATAGCTGATCAAGATCCTGCCCCTGCTCTCCGTTGGTACCCCAGTAACAGGCCTCGCCTGGCTAACAGGGCAGGGATTGCCATAGTCTCCATGGTGGTGGAGTCTGATAAAGAAGTACTGCAACACCCCCCCCCCCGGCTTTGTAGTTTCACTCGGGGACTGAAAAAAAAGAAAAAAAAATAGCCGCTGTAACTCGCTCCGAATCCGACACCATGCTGTACCTCAACATCTTCATCACATCGGCTGCAAAGAACACCAGCTCACAGTTCCCAGAAAGAAAGAAAGAAAGAAACAAGGAAAGAAAGAAAGAATGAAAAAAGAAGAAAGAAACGAAGGATGATGACAAAGGGCGTATGAAAAAATAAATCAGCGAACAGAAAGGGGACAGACAGACAGACAACATGCAGATAGACAGACAGACAACAGGCAGACAAACAATTTGTAGACAGGCAGGCAGCCAGACAGACAGACAACAGGCAGGCATACATACAGACCACGTGCAGGCAGACAGACAGACAACAGGCAGGCAGACAGACAGAAACAGGCAGACAAAATGAATGAATGATCTTTATTTTTAAAGGGTAAAGAATTGGGTACGCAGGCCGATATTACATTATGCCCTTCATCACTCCATCTTTCATTCTTCCCACACACTCGATTTTATACAAGTTTACAAATTACAATAGGAAAAAAACATATCAAAAGAGTGTAAGATCAAAGTATTACAATCAAAATAAAGGAGAAGAAGTAATTAACCTAATAAAAGAGCTCTCACACACGCATACACGCAAACACACAGACATAAACAGAAATACATTTTCAGACAGGCAGACAGACAGACAGACAGGCGGGCAAAGAGACAGACAGGCGGGCGGGCAGACAGACCACTATGTAAGAGATGTTTTTTTTTTGTTTAAAATGGTAATGGGTAACAGTAAATGAAGAAAAACTGACTGAAAACAAACAAACAAAACCATCGGAAGCATTAAAAAATGAATACGAGTTGTCAACATCGTTATACAAGGAAGAGAGGAATAGATGAAAATAACTGAGAACCCGGAGAACAAGTTCAGAAGAAGAAGCAGAAGAAGAAGTGAGAAGTTCAAGGCTCTGCTGGGAGAACAAACAACTAGAACAGCTCATCCTATGTACACAAGACTTCTTGTGTCTTGACTTCCTGTGTATGACTTCTTGTGTCTGTCTGAGCTGCCGTTTCTGATTACTTTTATCACCTCTACAGTCCTTGTTTGTGTAAGCTTATGTGGTGTATCTGTAATTCATGTTATGTTACATTTCACTCCAGCAGCAGCAGGATTATTATCATTATTATTATTATTGTTATTATTGTTATTATTATTAATAGTAGTAGTAGTAGTAGTGGTAGTAATAGTAGTAGTAGTAGTAGTAGTAGTAGAAAGAAGAAGAAATATCCCTCCTTTCCCCCCCCCCCCCCCAATGGTATATGCCGATGCCATTAAATTAAATGAAGCGGGCGACAACCGCTGCTATCTCACATGCGGCCTGACGTAGCCAATGAGATTAACCGGATAACGCCAACGCCACACGAATATTATTTATTATCATTCATTTCAGGTACCATGTTTTATTGGGAGAATGACCCAGTGCCTATTTTTAGAAGTTACGACGGCCTACAATTACAAGCTCAACACAATGAGTTTTTTTAAAAATATGGCCTCTGATGTAACAAATAAAGAAAGACCAACAATATCAGTACAAACATAGTTCCAACAACGATAACAATGATAATAAAATCACTATTATCAATAGTTTCAATACTACCACTTCATAATGCCGTAGGAACTGATAGTAGTTGTTATAACGCTAAACGAATTTGTCAGATATAAATGCACTGAATTTTTCTTGGAAAAGTCTATCTGGAAAAAGTCCGAACTATTTTCTTAATTTCCAAGTTCCTAGAACAGGGGTCGGCGATCTGCGTTCTCAAAGGGATCAGATGTCTATAGGTTGCCACATTCATCTTTATAGCTTATAAATGATTGTAATCATAATAAGCATAATAAAAATTGGAATCATTTTTGTTTCATTTAGAACATCTTTATGCCATAAGGACACGGCAAATAGTGTGAGACCTCCGTTTCTTTGGCGGGGCCGTAAATTTCGCTTGCGCAGAGCTAAATATGATCCACAGGCCGTAGTTTGCCGACCCCTGGTCCAGAACATTTTTATCTGACGTGAGGGAAAACTAAATTATTTTTAACATACTTGATAACGGCCACTATGTCTTTACGCAAGAATAGACTGGGCAGAAAACTGATATCATTTGTGAATGTGTTCCTTGTCTTCTGTCTCCATGGAGCTGCGAGCAGGTGTTCCTTGTCTTCTGTCTCCATGGAGCTGCGAGCTGGTGGTTCCTTGCAGCCGGTGCTGTGAAGGTGCTGAGACACAGCATCGTGTCGGTTTGGGAGTGGGTTGCGGTATCTGTTTCTTCACTAGTGAGTGAAGCTAAAAATTCATGGGATGTACAACGCTGTTTTAGCAGGCTCCGCTACCATGGGGTTCCCGTTAGCCAAGCCAGGCCAAGTCTGTTACGGGGGGGGGGGGGGGTAACCAACGGAGATGTGAGATACGTTTATAGTCAGCTATATTTCGCCATTCCTGACGCTAGTCGCTATTAAGTTCTTGTTACTACAAGAACTTATTATTGAAGGCTGGCTAGTAAAGAGGATTAAGCGCAGAAAACTTAAATATTTTGGACACATTAAACGTCATGAGAATTTAGAAGACCGTCTTGGAAGGGTACATAATGGGAAAAAGAAAGAGAGGAAGACTAAGGCGAAGATGGCTGCAAGACATCGTTGATAATCTGCAAAAGGATGCATCAGCAGCAGGCCATCTTGCTTACACCCGAGAGGCCTACAGGAGAGCTGTTAGGGAGGCAAAGTTCTGCAAGGGACATGCAAATGACTGACTCTAGTACGTCAACTGTAAGTCACTGATTGCCAGATTGGACAGCGTCTTCGCTCCTCTTCTATAAATTATGATTATAAACCAAAATCAGGAAGAAGGAAAAAAACTGTTTTATTTATGTAACTTTCAGTGAAAGCAGTGCATAAACACGCGTGAAGAAGGAAACATTTATATAATTTTAAATTGTTGCTTACTGCAGCATTTCCGTATGGTTTTTTTTTTTCAAACTACAGTTTGGGGATTGTCGAATGATTGAAGGAAAATCCGTACGAAAATTAGAACTGCGAAGACACATGTCATTTCTCTTTGCACTTCTCAGCGATTATTTCCCGCTGTAAAGCAGGCTGTCCCACAGCCAAAACTAGGAAGTCGCTGCAAGTACAGACCTCTCGTCTCTGACCTTGGAAGGGAACTTGTTTATACAGATATGCAGTGTGGGAGATGTCGCAAAAAAAGCTATCCTTGCTTAGGTCGAAAAAAAAAAAGCTATCCTTGTCTAGATCGCAAAAAAATATCCTTCCCTAGATAAAAAAAAAAGCTATCCTTGTCTAGATCGCAAAAAAATATCCTTCCCTAGATTAAAAAAAAAGCTATCGTTGCCAAGATCAAAAAAAGCTATCCTTGCCTAAGTCACAGAAAACTATCCTTGCCTAGATCGAAAAAACTGCCCTTGCCTTCGTGGCAAAAAAACTACCCTTGTCTAGGGCGCAAAAGGATATTGCAACTCTCATATCTTGAAGAAGATAGTTTGTTTTTTGTTTTTTTTACCGTGATCCTTGAAAACAAACAGGCTTTTGCCGAAATATTGGATTGTTGTATGTTCTTCGTTTATACTTGCATATCTTATTCTCTGCCATCCTTGTTTCTGCGCACTTTCCTCACTCATTTATCTTTTGTATGTGTGTGTGCGCGTGTATATATATATATATATATATATATATATATATATAAAGATAAACTGAAGCATACATCTCTGTCTACTTCATTAGAGAAGTTGTCGAATTATTATGCTCAGCTTGCAGAATCACACGAAAAGCACAGACACTAACAACAAGGGAAATAACTACTTTGTGAAAACAGCACTTACCTCCAGATTTCAACTGTGAGAGACTCCATGGCCGAACATCACAATATTCAGACACACTATAAGGGAATAACACAGTCAATGAATGGCAAACAAACAGGTCCGGATGAGCAGCTTTATGTGAACTCTTTATACACTTCGCAGCGGACAGATACTCATGGCAAACATTCTTCCCTGGGAACTGCTGAAAATCGAGTTCTTGGGAATCGTCTAGTTCACAAACTGCTGATAGAATCAGTATTTATGTTTTCCTCGTTTCAGTTTCCATCAGAAAAATTCTGAAAGTTTTTTTAGTTTTGTTTTATTTTGTTTTGTTTGTTCTCTTTTTTCTTTCCTCTTGTGAATAAAACTGTCATATTCTTAGCTTACGGTTTTGAGACATACCGTGAAATACTGCATGCTCAAACAAAGCAATATCACATGTCACAAGCGCCAGCAGCTAAGTTTACTGAAATAGAACAACCAGCAGTAAATCAGCTGTACTACTTTGGCTTATGACAGTGGAAAAACAGAACTCGTTCTCCTGTGCTTAAAAGAAAATGAAGAACAAATGAACGAGAGTTCGGTTGTTGTTTTTTTTTTCTGTGTAAACGAGCGATCTTCGAGGGCAGCCAACTGCGCAACTTTCTCACTGCTTGCAGTTCTTGCGTAAACTCACTGACAAGAAGAGATGCGGTCCAAACCGCTGTAGAAACATTTACGACACTACAGATACGCGTTGTTTGTTAGCACCTTGCAGTCCATTGTCAGAACGTACCTCAGCTTCCGAACGCTGGATGTGACAAGTAATCATAACACTGCTACGGCCACGACTACTGCCGGAGGAAAAAAAATTAATAAATATTGTTATTGCTTTATCTGCCGTCAAATGATAAATGATTATCGTTGCTTTATTTTCATGTAAACTGGGAACGTGGGGAGCTTGGTAGGCTGTGCAGTTGAAGTCTTGTTGCACATGCGTTGTGATTGTTGTGATGAATTAGCTTACAGCGCCTTCCCCGAAAAAGCAGAATAGGTCTTAGAAGATAGCTTATAAGCACGGTCCACCACTATGACAACAGGCCCCAACCTTATATCACTCAGCAGCATCACAATACCGGAGACTGCTCCCAGGACACGATAACGAAATTATCTTTCTGATTACTCACTTTGCATCCGTTATACTAAACATTATCAGATATCTGATAGCTCACTATGCATCCATTATACTAAACATTATCAGATATCTGATAGCTCACTATGCATCCATTATACTAAACATTATCAGATATCTGATAGCTCACTATGCATCCATTATACTAAACATTATCAGATATCTGATAGCTCACTATGCATCCATTATACTAAACATACTCTGATATCTGAAAAGTCTCTTTACATCCATTATCTTACATCTTATATCCGTCCCATACCGTTAAATGTTACATAGGACAAGCATCACACCCATTATACTTAACATAATATCTGATAGCTCACTATGCATCCATTTATACTAAACATAATCAGATATCTGAAAACTCACTTTGCATCCTTTATACTAAACATAATCAGATATCTGAAAACTCACTTTGCATCCTTTATACTAAACATAATCAGATATCTGAAAACTCACTTTGCATCCTTTATACTAAACGTGATCAGAAATTGCTAGGTGTAGCTGATCCCAACGTTTAAAACCACATTTAGCAAACTTTTCTTCTCAGAGCTGACATTGCTGATGAAAGCTTTCATGAGAAATAAAGCAAAATGTGATGTTCTCTCATATTTTCTCAGTAATGACACTTTCATCTTTCCCTTATTTATTTTGTTAAAATCAGCTTTTAAAATTTATTACACACAAGAAACATTTACGGGAACAACCTAGCAAATGTGTCCTTTTTTTTTTAAATTAAATCATTATAAGTGCAAAAAGGGCGGCCTGGTTAGCTGAGTGGTTAGGCACTCGGTTTACTAATCCGGTGGTACCGGGTTCAGTCCCAACAGTGGGATTTTTTTTTTCTTTCTGGTGCACACCAAAAAAGGCCCCGGGGTTTACCCAGCGTATAAAAATGGGTAAAAAAATTCTGGGAAGGTAAAGCGGCCAGGAGTGATACTGACCACATCACACTATCATGTGCTGAAGGTCGTGGAAAATATGGGCCTAACACCGTATTCCCCAGTATGCTTTAATGTCATGGAATGGGAATTTTATCTTTATCTATGAGTGCAAAAGTCATTTAAATTTTGCATTTATATGTAGAACTTCCTTCTTGTCATTAACAATTTCTATTCGTTAATTGGCCTCTTTTGTTACTTTGTTCATTATAGTTTTATCTCGAACATCGCTATAGCTAGCGAAAGTGAATTCAGCTTCACAGTTAGATAAAACCTATACAGCTTTTAGAAACGCATGCGCAAACGTCAGACGCGGATAGTTTTTTTTTTCCTTCCGTCGTTTTTGGACGAGTTACATCTAGAACCATACTAAATAGCTGCTGCATATTTTAAAACTTGAAAGAAAGATATAATGAATTCTGTCTTTAATTTATGTAGACAAATATTTCCCACGTGACTATAGAACGAACGAAGAAAGTTATCGTTATAAGGCGAAAAAGATCAAAGCAGTGATGGGAAGTCTCAACTCTTCAACGCCAAAACAACACTGACCGAGTTGGTGGATCTTGCACACCTAAAGGTAATCAGTGCTCAGAGCAACACTTAGGCAAAGCCAAAATAAAATGAAAAGTACCACATTTCTAATCAAACCTATATTTAAAAAAAAAAATTTATGGAGTAACTTCCTTCCATTTTCTCTCTGCCAAAATTTCTCATCAAAATTTACTTTGACAGAGTCAATCAATCAAGTGCCATGCCGCGTGGTGTATGCAGTCATTTCTCTCCACAATTCCCTGTCTTTAGACTTGATTATGAGATCCGCCGGTGACTTTATTCCTAGCCACACTGACAGCCCATCTAGCAACTTCTCTCTCTGTCTTCCTCTGTCTCTTTTCCCCTCAATTTTTCCACTTGCCACAATGTGTTCCAATTTTCCTCTTCTCAGAAAATGTCCTACACATCTCGGTTGTCTGCCTCTGATCTGCGCTGTAATTTGCCTTTTAACTCCAGCTTCTCTTAAGACTTCTTCGTTGGTTTTCTTAGCTGTCCATCGTACCTTCAACATCCTCCTTATGAACCACATTTCCATGGCCTTTATTTCTTGCTGTACTCTCTTATTCATAGACCATGCTTCACATCCATAAAACAAAATTGGCTCGATGTAACATTTAAGTACTCGGAATCTTATTTCCATTGATATGGATCTGTTGCACATTTTCTGGAATGCTGACTTGCCATGAGCACGTCTGGTTTTTATTTCGTTGTGACATTTCCCATCAGCTGTTATAATTGTTCCTAAGTACTTGAATCTATCATCTTGTTTCAGTTCTGTGCCATCGATGATAATGCTACATTTTGGTGGTATTCTTTTCTTTGAGATGACCATCACTTCAGTCTTCTTTTTATTCAGGCTGAGACTTTTACTTTCACGAACCACGACATCCAGAAGAGCCTGTAGCTCCCCTTCACCTTTAGCAGTCAGATCTATGTCATCTGTATATCTTAAGGTGTTAAGGTTTTACTCACCAATTGATTTTCCTGGCAAATAAATTGCATGTGTACTTTGACAGAGTATAGAAACTGATTCAGGAGTTTAAGAGTTAGAAGTTGTAAATCGTTGATTTGCAACATTTAATCCTCTTTTTTTTCCTTCTGTTAAAACGTGTTTTCTTTAATTTCATTTATTGTTTTCATTTAGTGGTGGGCCGGTATGCGTTGGGTGTCGTGGTTCCCCGTAGATATCAGTCCTTTCATACTTTCCGTGGGCTCAGTTGGTGACCTTTTGTTGCGTCATCGTATTAGACTGCCCGGGGCATTTTTTTTTTTTTTTGGTTGTTGTCCTTTTTGGCCTTTCCCCCTTCTCTCTTCACGTTCATGTTTCCTCATTGTTATGATGTTTTCAAGCTCTCCTCTTTTCTTTCTCTTGTCCCGTGAATAATGGCCGTCGTTTTCTCCAGGATTTAATTAGGTGGTTTTTCTGCGCCTGCACTTGTTAGAATTATGTGCTTTTCTGCGCCTGCACTTGTTAGAATTATGTGCTTTTCTACGCCTGCACTTGTTAGAATTAGGTGCTTTTCTACGCCTGCACTTGTTAGAATTATGTGCTTTTCTACGCCTGCACTTGTTAGAATTATGTGCTTTTCTGCGCCTGCACTTGTTAGAATTATGTGCTTTTCTGCGCCCGCACTTGTTAGAATTATGTGCTTTTCTACTCCTGCACTTGTTAGAATTATGTGCTTTTCTACGCCTGCACTTGTTAGAATTACATGTATGGAAACGGAAAAAAAACGTTCTGAATAAAAGAAACAGGGAAAGAAATCTATTTTATTTGCGACCTTTGCCCCCATAAACTTCATAGTGGTAACCTGAAATTTGTTTCGTATAATATAACTTCAAGAATGTAAGTCACTTATGAATGAGTCAAATCAAAAACAAGACAAAGTTAAGAAAAAAAAGACCGCTTGCACCTACTGGAAATTGATAACACACGCGATTATTTATTTATATTTCCCGTTTGTCACTAATAAGCACATTTTTTTTTTTTTTTACAAACGAGCCGCGGTTTCAAATCCAATGTTTGCTTTCTTCCAAGTTTTTAAGTTGCTGTCCACGAAGCGCGTCCCACTTTTTTTATATACGCAGTTTATCGCTCAAGACCGTTTGAAGCGGCTAAATATAGAATCGCAAACTGGGGGGGGGGGGGGTCTCTGTCTTATAAACTCACGTATATCCCCCACCCCTCCTCGCCTTTTTACCCCACATATACCTTTCCCCATACTCGTCCTTTTGTAGTTAACCTCAATTTCGACATCTGACCGAGTAACTGCTCTAATTTAGACGTTTGTGTGTGTGTGTGTGTGTGTGTGTTTTAGCTGTTAACCCTTTAGCAGCCACTGACTGATCGCTTACGTGAGTGGTAGCGACGTCATGAATGGACTCCAGGATTAGAGAGGAAACTAAGGGTGTTGTGTGGATAATTTGGGGGTTAGGGGTAAAGGATGGAAGAGGAAGAGAGAGAGAGAGAGAGAGGAGGAGGAATTTGCGTGAAAAGCGAGACGGTCATTTTATGGGACTGGTTTTTTTTATGGCATTTGTGAAGAGATTTGGACTTAAGCTGCCGCCTTTCTCCTGACTGGTGGTGTTTTGGTAGGGTTTGTTTCTCTGTACGAAAGGGGTTAGGAGGCCTGCAGTTTTAAGAGCGTAAATGAGAACTTGAGGACTGGGTGGGGATAGAGAGACAAAGAGATGGATGTGTATGAGCAATGTTGACAGACTTAGGCCCAGCCCCTTGGGGAGGGGGGAGGGGATAAACAACATGGAAAGTAGGGTTGTCAACCCTGACAGCGGGGAGTTGCTGGAGTGTGAGACAACCGGGGTAATACAACTACTTAAATAAGTTACTCAAATTTCTCTACAACCAACTCACTGTACTGGCTGTTCCCAGAGAAGTGAACTTCTGTAAGCATTACGTCTAACGAGGCAGCGCTGGGCTTTTAAAACGAACATAAAATCTCAGTGAAGAAGACGGGCTATTTCTGTGTATTCGGTTAATCTTAGATGAGTAGTCCATTGCTTCTTCTGGTGGATTTGAGAGAAGAAAAATTGAACTCGTTTTATCCAGAATTTTTTCACAAGATGTTTGCATACATGATACAGTATGAGGGAAGCTGGTGGGGAACGGAGGGTGCATAACAGAGTTGAGTGTTAGTCAGACATGGTATTTCGCTGAAAACTTTTATCTAAAAAATGTGTGGGTATATATATATATATATATATATATATATATATATATATATATATATATGAGAGAGAGAGAGAGAGAGAGAGAGAGAGAGGTGTATTTCTCCCACTTAATTATACGGTGCGTATTAAAGTAAAGGAATATTAGTTAACAATGAAGATCATGTAAGCATAAATAGATTCTTCTTATTCTTATATTATCATGGACACAAAAAAGAACAAATATATCCATACTACAAGAACTTAATATTGAAGAAGGCTGGCTAGTAAAGAGGATTAAAGAGAGAAAACTTAAATATTTTGGACACATTAAACGTCATGATAATCTAGAGAAGACCGTCTTGGAAGTGTACATAATGGGAAAAAGAAAGAGAGGAAGACCAAGGCGAAGATGGCTGCAAGACATCGTTGATGACCTGCAAATGGATGCATCAGCAGCAGGGCATCTTGCTCACAACCGAGAGGCCTACAGGAGAGCTGTTAAGGAGGCAAAGTTCCGCAAGGAACATGGAAATGAATGAATTAATAAATTCTTATTCTTTAGAGGTCGGGGCCGAGTAGCCTGGGCCTAGTAGCCTGGGCCTAGTAGCCTGGGCCTAGTAGCCTGGGCCGAGTATCCTGGGCCAAGTAGCCTGGGCCTATGGCGCAAGGTGATCTAGCCCTGGCAAAGGCTCTACCTAGGTTAATGGGAGCAAACTGGTTCTTCTTTGTCTTCTTTTATCCCCGTGAAACTAACTCGGTTTCTCGCTTTCAGTCTGTTTCTATGTGTACTCTCTCTCTCTCTCTCTGTGTCTCTATCTTTCTCACTCTCTATCTATCTCTATCTTTCTCTATCTCTATCTCTTCTCTCTCTCTCTTTCTCTCTATCTTTATATATATATATATATCTTTCTCTCTCTGTCTCTATCTATATATATATCGGTTTCTCTCTCAATCTCTATCTCTCTATCTCTGTCTCTCTCTCTCTATCTCTATCTCTCTCTTTCTCTTTCTATCTCTCTATCTCTATCTCTCTATATATCTCTCTGTCTCTTTCTATCTTTCTCTATCTCTCTCTATCTCTTTATCTCTCTCTATCTCTGTCTCTATCTCTCTCTCTCTCTCTTATATACACACACAACAGTTACATGTAACTCAGTTTATTAAATGTCTGTCAGGCCGTTTTAATCTTAGAAATACATTTAGGATTATACTACTCAAAGCCGTCAGATAGCATGCTTATACTTACTTAACTTAGTTATCGGGCCGCAGGCTTATATTTAGTTTAGATATCGGACTGCAGGCTTATATTTAATTTTATTGTCGGACCGCAGGCTTATATTTAGTTTAGCTATGGGACCGCAGGCTTATATTTAGTTTAGCTATCGGACCGCAGGCTTATATTTAGTTTAGCTATCGGACCGCAGGTTTATATTTAGTTAATTTAGCCAT
Organism: Achatina immaculata; assembly: GCA_009760885.1. Taxonomy (NCBI): domain Eukaryota; kingdom Metazoa; phylum Mollusca; class Gastropoda; order Stylommatophora; family Achatinidae; genus Lissachatina; species Lissachatina immaculata. Next base: position 39,000,150 of record CM019713.1, read on the forward strand.
CTGAAAGCAGGATTATGCTTACGTAGTTAAACTGTCGGACCGCATGGTAATACTTACTTAGTTTAGTTGTCAGACCGCATGATTATATTTACCTATTTTAGCTAACGGACCGCAGGATTGTACTTACTTAAAGCCGTCGGACTGCAATAGATTAATTTTTCACAACAGGGAAACATTTACAAAAATCCATTCTTTTTTTTTTTTTCTTAACGGTCCAAAAGTTCTTGTAGCTGTGACTCTCCCCTGAATTTTTTTTCCCTTTAAATATGGTCCAAAAGTTTTTGTGCCTTCTCGCGATTCCCACGTCGTGGACTTCACGCAAACATCTTGTTGTGTCACAAAATATACGCACTTGGCCTCGAATTTCGGTTTCTCTCTGGCCACTGTGTACACCCGAACCACGCCAGATGAGCAGTATTAACTTTATACTTCAGGGGAACAAGAAGCAAATATAGACGCGGCTGTTGAGTCTGCAGCAATAATTCAGAATAGTAAAACTTTCAGGAACCTGCAACTGGAACACACGTGTAAACAAATCGACAGTTAAAAAGGAAAATGAACCTGTTGTTAACTTTTGGCACATTTCCAGCGACTGTGTTTTGTTAAGCGTGTTTATAAGTTGTTGCCAGATTGTACACGCAAGTCATCTGAACACTTACTGCCAAATCTGAACAAAGGGATTCTGTTGTCACTCCTTTCATTGTAAAATTTCTCAAAATATCTCACTTCTGTTGCAGTCTTTACTGTAGACCATACACTGAAAATACAAGGAAAGCACTACAAGAAGTTGGTGGAGGTAAAGATTAGGAGTTTGCAGCAAAAGATATACCTCGATCACTGAGAATTAATTGCAGAAAATGACAATAGAACAGCAAGGTTCATTTACAGGGAAACAGACTAATGATAATAGAATAGCAGAGTTCAGTTACAGGAAAACAGACTAATGATAATAGAATAGCAGAGTTCAGTTACAGGAAAACAGACTAACGATCATACAATATCAAAGTTTAGTTACAGAGAAACAGACTAATGATAATACAATACCAAAGTTCAGTTGCAGAGATTCAGATTAATGATAGTACAATACCAAAGTTCATTTACAGAGAAACAGACTAATGATAGTACAATACCAAAGTTCATTTACAGAGAAACAGACTAATGATAGTACAATACCAAAGTTCATTTACAGAGAAACAGACTAATGATAATACAATACCAAAGTCACATAGCTTCTTCTTCTTCTTCTTCGTTCGCTTCTACCACCAAAACCGCACTGTGATCCTACTGAATTTACGCCTGTGGTCCTCGTTAGGTCCCGTGGTCCCCGAAAGGACCACACGAGATCCACGTGAGGACCACAAGGGGTTCAGAGTATCACAGGGCTTTAGCCTGTATTCTTGGTGGGTCTCAGAAGCGGGATTGCGTGACACCGTGGTTTTCATTGCACCAGTTTAGTCTAGGGTTGGAGTTTCTCACCGGAAGACCTCGACGTGTTTAGGATATCAGTGCATCCCCGCTGGGTGAGAGGCGGTAGCCCACCCAGGCCAGAGTTGGACCTTCTTACCAGAAAACCTCAGCCTGATTAGGATACGCAAACATCCCCGCCGGGTGAGAGGTGGTTGCCTATCTAGACTGCCCTAGTCCAGTGTCTCCGACTTCAGCATTTTGCGGTCGTGGCCACTACCCTTCCTAGTTGTGACCAGGATGGAGCTTTTGTCCAGGAGGACGAATCCTCGCCACTAGTGACTTCCACCCCTGGGTTGAGCCGGTTTAGGCATATTATCCCAGTATGGGCGTGTTTGGGACGTGACCGACCTCTAGAGCAGAGGTACTGTGACATGCATAGCCTTCAAGATTCACCCCTGGTGTGAGCCGGTTTAGGCAAAATTCACCAGTATGGGTGTATATCAGGTGTGACCGACCTCTAGAGCGGAAGTGGCATGACATGTCTAGCCATCAAGTTCCACCCCTGGTGTGTGCCGGTTTAGGCATATTTCACCAGTGTAGGTGTAATTCGGACGTGGCCGGCCTCTAGAGCAGAGGGGCCGTGGTATGTATAACTATCGTAGCGATACTACTGGACATACCGATTAAACTTCACTTTATCCTTTCCACCACCTTTCCCATCGGCAACGCACAGCAACCTTTATTTCTTTTCCGCATTTCTTCCTTGACCGGGAGGAGCTTCACCCCACGCGCGGCATTTGAAGAGTCTCGCCAGCAGTGTCTTAACCTCTGGGACAAGCCGGTTCATGCATTTCACCCGATATGACTGCACTCAGGACGTGGCCGACCTCCAGACCAGAGGTGCCGTGATTTGACTGTTTGCTTCGCTTTATCCTTTCTACCACCTTTTCCGCAGTGATGCTGCGCGGCAACCTCATTTGCACCTTTCTTCATTGGCCGGGAGGAGCACCGCTGCACGCACGGCAACTGAAAAATCTCGCCAACAGCGGAGTCACATAGCAAATGCCATAATGGGATGAAGTGTTAGAGACCTCGTTATGCTGGGCCATCAGCGTATGAAGTAGGGTGGGCTTTTCCTTTCATCGCTGCCTGTCCTTCCCAGATTTTCTCCGGTACCCATTTTACGAGGCTGGGTCGACCTCGGGGCCGTATTGATCGGAGAAAAAAAAATTCCGCATAACTGGGGATTCGAACCCTCGAATCTTCGGTTGCTAGACGAGTGCTCTAACCACTACATTAGCCGGTCCTCTGTTGAAGGGTAGAAATGTTATAAAGTATCTTTAATCAGGGTGAGAGAACTGACGATAAATATATTTCCTTGTTATTTTATATTCTTCTGTGCATGAATATGAGGTCTTCTTCTTCTTCTTCTTCGTTCACTTCTACCACCAAAAACCGCACTGTGAACCTACTGAATTCACGCCTGTGGTCCTCGTTAGGTCCCGTGGTCCCCTGTGTGGTCCAAAATAGACCACACGAGTTCCACGAAAGGACCACAAGGGGTTCAGAGTATCACAGTGCTTTAGCCTGTATTCTTGGTGGGTCTCAGAAGCGGGATTGCGTGACACCGTGGTTTTCATTGCACCAGTTTGGTCTAGGGTTGGACTTTCTCACCGGAAGACCTCGACGTGTTTGGAATATCAGTGCATCCCCGCTGGGTGAGAGGCGTTAGCCCACCCAGGTCAGAGTTGGACTTTCTCACCGGAAAACCTCGACGTGTTTTGAGATACCCGTGTATCACCGCCGGGTGAGAGGTGGTCGCCCATCCAGTCCAGGGTTGGACTTTCTCACCGGAAAACCTCAGCGTGATTAGGATACGCAGACATCCCCGCCGGGTGAGAGGTGGTTGCCTATCTAGACTTCCCTGGTCCAGTGTCTCCGACTTCAGCATTTTGCAGTCGTGGCCTCTACCCTTCCTAGTTGTGCCCAGGATGGAGCTTTTGTCCAGGAGGATGAATCCTCGCCACTAGTGACTTCTACCCCTGGGTTGAGCCGGTTTAGGCATTATCCCAGTATGGGCGTGTTTGGGACGGGACGGACCTCTAGGGCAGAGGTACTGTGACATTCATAGCCTTCAAGATTCACCCCTGGTATGAGCCGGTTTAGGCAAAATTCACCATTATGGGTGGTTATCAGGCGTTACCGACCTCTAGAGCGGAGGTGGCATGACATGTCTAGCCATCGAGTTCCACCCCTGGTGTGTGCCGGTTTAGGCATATTTCACCAGTGTAGGTGTATTTCGGACGTAGGCGGCCTCTAGAGCAGAGGTGCCGTGGTATAGTTCTCGTAGCGATACTACTGGACATACCAGTTTAAACTTCACTTTCACCACCTTTTCCCATCGGCGCCGCACAGCAACCTTTATTTCCGCATTTACTTCCTTAACCGGGAGGAGCTTCACTCCACGCGCGGCATTTGAAAAGTTAAGCCAGCAGTGACTTAACCTCTGGGACAAGCTGGTTCATGCATTTCACCCGATATGACTGCACTCAGGACGTGGCTGACCTCCAGACCAGAGGTGCCGTGATTTGACTGTTTGCTTCGCTTTATTCTTTCAACCACCTTTTCCGCAGTGATGCTGCGCGGCAACCTCATCTGCAAATTTCTTCATTGGCCGGGAAGAGCACCGCTCCACGCACGGCAGCTGAAGATCTCGCCAACAGCGGGATGTGGTAGCCGTTTCTCATGCTCCCTCTCCGGAATCGAACCCTGATTCCCCGTTACCCGTTACAAACATGGTAGGCATGTCACGTACCATCGACATTTGATAGGGCAGACATTTGAAAGATGCGTCGCCGGCACAGAAGGCCATGCGATCAGCACAAAGTTATCCAGAGTCACCAGTTGGGACGCCGCGCCCCGCGAAGGGCAACGACGATTGGTTTTGAACTAATAAAAGCGCTCTTTCCACGAGGGTCGGAGCTTGGTAAGCATGTATTAGCTCTAGAATTGCCACAGTTATCCAAGTAGGATCGTGTCATCTAAGGAACCTCGACTGATTTAATGAGCCATTCGCGGTTTCACCGTGAGACAGTGTGAACTTAGACATGCATGGCTTAATCTTTGAGACAAGCATATGACTACTGGCAGGATCAACCAGATAGCTTTCTTCACCGAACCTTTGTCGGATATCTGCCGACAGACCGACGCGGGGCAAGGGAGACAGCGCTCTGCTCAGAGCGGATCCCTTTCGACCCCGGCGGCGTTTCATTTCCTTTAACCGGCGGGGGCGGCTCTCTCTGCTCTAACGAGCAGAGAAGAAAGCCTGGCCACCCACAAACAACACACATTACATACTGCAGACCCGATACTCTTTGCGAGAGATGAGCCAATTTCGAAACCATCGGTCGACAAAACCGTACTACATCGTTATCACGAACCTGGCTGGCTAGCCGTTTACATGCTTCGCTCGACGGACAAACCACTTGCTTCTGCATCGAAACACCTTAACTCTCGCCGTCCGGGAAGGGAGCGAAAGCCTGTCTCCCCACGCACGGAACTCGAGACGCTTTTTCGCCAAAAGAACATGAAACGAACTGTTTTTTTACCAGTCGACATGTTATTATTCGTACTGAACTGATGTTGAAGGGTTGTGACAGTGTTAAAGCTGATAGATTTAAAGACAGAATGCCGGATGCCATTTTTCTCTCTTTATGCTGTTTAACTATACCCCTTTTTATCTTTCTGTCTGTCTGCCTGCCTGTGTGCTTGATTGACTGTCTGTTTGCCTGTCACTATGTGTCTTTGTCTACATCATGATATGTTAATGTCAGCATTTTTGTAAAAATCAGAGATAAATCTCGATATCCGCTGTCTCTAAGAAATTGTATTTTTAATTCCAGGTGTGTATTCCAACAACCCCGCCACTACTGTGGAAAACAATGTCTTTGTCCAGGGTAAGTTCCATAGTGACCACCAGCTGGCTCAAGCAGCAGCTAGTCAGCTGGACAGCCAACACAACAAAAGCTGCATCTTCCCCGCTTCGTGTCCTTGACACGTCATGGCTGCCAGAACCTCACGTCAACGGCTACACAGAATTCTTCCGCCAGGGTCACATTCCAGGAGCGCTTTATTTTGACCTGAAGAAACTGAGCCCTAAACGCCCCGATTCCCCCATCGACTGCCCAATCCCCGACTCCAATTACTTCCAAGACTACGTGGAAAACTTGGGCATAACAAACGATAGCCACGTTGTCGTCTATGACCAGCTGAACGCCAGATCCAGCATACGGTCCTGGTTCTTGTTCCGGCTTTTCGGGCATGATAAGGTCTCCGTGCTGGATGGTGGGATGAAGAAGTGGCAGGCAGATGGTTACGAAACCACCAAAGAGGAGCCGCGTTTGGGAGAAAAATCCGCTTTTACGGTTAAATTTCGTCCAGAGTTGTTGCTGGATTATCAGTCCATGTTGAAGATCGTGAGCAACAGAAGCCACGCTATTGTTGACTCCCGGCCGGGAGTAGGTGGATTTTATATCTCTGACGAGGACGCATCCGGTGGACACATGCCGGGAGCAAAGAGTATACCTTTTGATACGTTCTTCAACAAAGACGGGACGTTCAAGTCCCAGAAGGACCTAGAAGCGCTGTTCTCGGCGGTGGATGTTGATTTTTCCAAGCCGATCGCTGCGACTTGTCTTCGCGGAATGACCGCCTGCGCTGTTGCCCTCGCCGCTTATAACTTGGGCAGAACTGATGTTCCCGTCTACAACGGCTCGTGGCTGGAGTGGAGCGTGATTGCAGATCCGAAGAATATCGTGCGAGTGAAGAAGTCTCTGAAAGCCTAGAGTTACTAAATGTTACTTTAAAATTAGTGTAATAACCCCGACTAGCACAGTGTTTCCCATACTTATTCGAGCTGTCGCCCCCTTTTTTTTCCACGTCACATCCTCGACGCCCCTCCCCTCTCCTTTATCTATTAAAAAGATAGATGGAGGAAATATACTGTTCAAAAAAGAAACGCAACAAATAAGATGTTGCGATTTAAACTGAAGTTTACTGATCAGACAGGGGCAAATTGCCTGAAACGTTCACTTGGACATCAAATTCACGTGCTGACCTGAATTGTACTCAGCAGATGATTGATAAGCACAGAAAAGCGACATTAGTCAAACCAGCATTTTTGACAATAACCCAAGACAGGTTCACGAGAATCCCATGAAACTTACTGAACACAAAACTCACTGGCCATGTTATTGAATGCCTATAAAAGATTGACGCTCCTCGAATCAGTTTATTTGAAAATTCAATGCGCAAGTATGGCTCATCTCACTACAGAACAACGACTCATCATCATTGGAGGTTTACAGACTGGACAGTCACAAAGTGTACAGGCCAGAGGAGACCATACACCTTACTGAAACCTAGGCCTCAGTCGCAAAGAATAAAAGTCCAAACCAAATTTAATGAACACCATTTTCATTGTTAAAATCTTAAAGTTCCTTCTTGCCAAGATTGAAACATTAATTCTGTAAAATAAAATTTTGATACAAGTTTGAAATTGGCGTCCATTACGACTAAGTAGTGTTGCGTTTCCTTTTTTGAACAGTATAGACAAATATTGCATGATAAATAAACTGGCAGACAGTGATAGGAAGTTAAGTTTTGTTCCACTGATCTGACACTGATATGTGGAATCTGGTTTTTCTGTGACATCTTCGTGTGTGTGTGTGTGCCCTGTTAAGAACAACTGCTCCTACAGTGGCCTATTAAACTAGGAAATGCATTACACAACAGTTTCCACAAGCAAACCAGTTTATTTAACAGTGTGAAGGAGTACTTTTATAACTCAGCTACGGCATTATTTTCTCATCTTTTAATGTGATGGATGAGTTTCATGTAGGGACACATGTTTCGCAATATCAGGTTGAAGAGTGCTAAGAAGGAAGGTATGACTGCCCCCCCCCCCTCAACCTTTTGCTTCGTTTTTCCACAACGCCTCCCTGCTGCCCCCAATTCTTCCACTGACACTCTGCTAACCCATTTTCTTTCGCCGCCCCCACTGGTCTTTACCAGCGCCCACTGGGGGGGGGGCGTTATCGCCCACTTTGGGAAACATTGGACTAGCATTACGTGTGTGACTTCTTTTGTAAGGCTGGAATGAATTTGATGAAAACTGCTTTTGCATCTATCGTTCCCCCCCCCTCCACAACCACCTGAAACAACAGAGGAGCCAGCAGTCACAGATGACAGTGAAAACACCAAAGAGCAGATAACCCCGCACATAAATCAGCCACTCCTCAGATTCCACATTCCCATAACCCCTACCGTTGTCAAGTACAAAGAGAACTCGACACCCCAGGGGGCTGGAAATCCTATCTCACGGACTTACATTTAAAAGGAGCTCACGGGGGGGGGGGGGGGGAAATAAGGCTGTATATCCTTGACATTCTTGTGCGAGTTCCATGCATCTCTGGCGAATTTCGCCAGCACAGGATTAATTAGTGAGGGAATTAAATGAGGGCATTGTTGATGTTTGGTGCGACATTTTCTTTCTTCTTTCTGTGTGTGTGGAAAGAAGAAACTGTGGAGGCGAGGAGAGAGATGGAGAGATAGAATGAGGGAATGAACTTCTGTTTCATAGTATGAAGAGTTGGAAAATCGCCTCAGTCTGAGTTTATGTCGTTTATTTCTCGACTTTCATTCTCTCGTAATAGTTCAACTTCAGTTTATTATTAACTCAATAAAGAAAAGTAGTTAAAAATGAAATGAATAACTTTGTTATGTAAATCTCTTATCCGCACACTGAACTCACAGAGAGACACAGAGGGATAGAGGTTTAAAAAAGTAGAGAGAGGTACACAGAGAGAAGTAAAGAACGAAAGGTAGAGAGAGATCTAAGGGGAGACAGAGAGAGAGAGAGCGGTATAGACAGATAGAATGGTTTTTAAAAAGAGACATGGAGGGAGAGAAGTATTGAGAGAGAGACAGTGAAAGGGGGAGAGAGAGGTAAAAGGGAAAGAGAGGGGGTAGAGAGAGGGGCAGTGCATGAGGTTAAAGAAACAGAGAGAGAGAGAGAGAGAGAGAGGTAGATGGAGAGAGGTAGAAAGAGAGAAACTAAATAATAATAACAAATGTATACAATACATTATATGTACTCTGCTCTGATTATAAGAAGATTGAACCCTGGTACACTATGTCTTTTCTATTCAGATGCAGACAAAAGAATCTGGAGCGTAGGTTTCTATTATCTTGACCCCCCCCCCCCCCATCCCCACTACAGCTTCTCTCCTCTTGTTTTCTGATTGTAGAAACAAGGCCAGGCAGACAGAGAAGAGCCAATTAAAGCAATTCAGACTCGTTTTGTCCGCAGAATCTAGCGAGTAAGACAGCAGACATTACAAGACAGAGTTTACTTGGTTGCACTGGCTCACAACTCTGATCTGGTACTCCTGATCATGAACTTCTCGTGATATCATATTTTTCCTTCGTTCACCAAAAAGCCGCGTGTGAGTAAATTTCAGTGCGTCTCACCCTGCAGGCAAATAGTGTTGCGTTTCCTTTTTTGAACAGTATAGACAAATATTGCATGATAAATAAACTGGCAGACAGTGATAGGAAGTTAAGTTTTGTTCCACTGATCTGACACTGATATGTGGAATCTGGTTTTTCTGTGACATCTTCGTGTGTGTGTGTGCCCTGTTAAGAACAACTGCTCCTACAGTGGCCTATTAAACTAGGAAATGCATTACACAACAGTTTCCACAAGCAAACCAGTTTATTTAACAGTGTGAAGGAGTACTTTTATAACTCAGCTACTGCATTATTTTCTCATCTTTTAATGTGATGGATGAGTTTCATGTAGGGACACATGTTTCGCAATATCAGGTTGAAGAGTGCTAAGAAGGAAGGTATGACTGCCCCCCCCCCCTCAACCTTTTGCTTCGTTTTTCCACAACGCCTCCCTGCTGCCCCCAATTCTTCCACTGACACTCTGCTAACCCATTTTCTTTCGCCGCCCCACTGGTCTTTACCAGCGCCCACGGGGGGGGTGGGGGGTGGGGTGGAGGGGGCGTTATCGCCCACTTTGGGAAACACTGGACTAGCATTACGTGTGTGACTTCTTTTGTAAGGCTGGAATGAATTTGATGAAAACTACTTTTGCATCTATCGTTCCCCTCCCCTCCACAACCACCTGAAACAACAGAGGAGCCAGCAGTCACAGATGACAGTGAAAACACCAAAGAGCAGATAACCCCGCACATAAATCAGCCACTCCTCAGATTCCACATTCCCATAACCCCTACCGTTGTCAAGTACAAAGAGAACTCGACACCCCAGGGGGCTGGAAATCCTATCTCACGGACTTACATTTAAAAGGAGCTCACGGGGGGGGGGGGGAAATAAGGCTGTATATCCTTGACATTCTTGTGCGAGTTCCATGCATCTCTGGCGAATTTCGCCAGCACAGGATTAATTAGTGAGGGAATTAAATGAGGGCATTGTTGATGTTTGGTGCGACATTTTCTTTCTTCTTTCTGTGTGTGTGGAAAGAAGAAACTGTGGAGGCGAGGAGAGAGATGGAGAGATAGAATGAGGGAATGAACTTCTGTTTCATAGTATGAAGAGTTGGAAAATCGCCTCAGTCTGAGTTTATGTCGTTTATTTCTCGACTTTCATTCTCTCGTAATAGTTCAACTTCAGTTTATTATTAACTCAATAAAGAAAAGTAGTTAAAAATGAAATGAATAACTTTGTTATGTAAATCTCTTATCCGCACACTGAACTCACAGAGAGACACAGAGGGATAGAGGTTTAAAAAAGTAGAGAGAGGTACACAGAGAGAAGTAAAGAACGAAAGGTAGAGAGAGATCTAAGGGGAGACAGAGAGAGAGAGAGAGGTATAGACAGATAGAATGGTTTTTAAAAAGAGACATGGAGGGAGAGAAGTATTGAGAGAGAAAGTGAAAGGGGGAGAGAGAGGTAAAAGGGAAAGAGAGGGGGTAGAGAGAGGGGCAGTGCATGAGGGTTAAAGAAACAGAGAGAGAGAGAGAGAGAGAGAGAGAGAGAGAGAGGTAGATGGAGAGAGGTAGAAAGAGAGAAACTAAATAATAATAACAAATGTATACAATACATTATATGTACTCTGCTCTGATTATAAGAAGATTGAACCCTGGTACACTATGTCTTTTCTATTCAGATGCAGACAAAAGAATCTGGAGCGTAGGTTTCTATTATCTTGACCCCCCCCCCCTCATCCCCACTACAGCTTTCTCTCCTCTTGTTTTCTGATTGTAGAAACAAGGCCAGGCAGACAGAGAAGAGCCAATTAAAGCAATTCAGGCTCGTTTTGTCCGCAGAATCTAGCGAGTAAGACAGCAGACATTACAAGACAGAGTTTACTTGGTTGCACTGGCTCACAACGCTGATCTGGTACTCCTGATCATGAACTTCTCGTGATATCATATTTTTCCTTCGTTCACCAAAAAGCCGCGTGTGAGTAAATTTCAGTGCGTCTCACCCTGCAGGCAAATAGTCTTGGTCTTCAGGAGACCGTTTTCCTCAACACCAGTGACAGATTAACTACCGCACAGGCCCCTAGGCTAAACATAAGGGAATATAATACTAATCTCATGAACTCTAGTTTGAATGAAAATGTAGTGACAGATTTACTACCATACAGGCCCCTAGGCTAAACATAAGGGAATATAATACTAATCTCATGAACTCTAGTTTGAATGAAAATGTAGTGACAGATTTACTACCATACAGGCCCCTAGGCTAAACATAAGAGAACATAATACTAATCTCATGAACTGTAGTTTGAATGAAAATGTAGTGACAGATTAACTACCATACAAGCCCCTAGGCTAAACTTAAGGGAATATAATACTAATCTCATGAACTCTAGTTTGTGATGTTGTGTGTTGATAATGGGCAGTGAGTTCAAGACGTTACTGTCGAAGTTTTTATCAGCTACTTTCTACCCGGTTGCTGCTGCAGAGACGCTGTGTCCTACTAGTGGCTGGTCAGTCAACCGTCCAGTCTCCCGCTAAGTTGGTTGATTCGTTGATCTGGCACGCCCCGCCCATTCTCATAATGTCCACACTCCTGACATATGTGACCTGATTCTCATGTAATGATCTCTGCTGTAACTACATGACTTTACTATCAGACTTTACTATATGACTTTACTACATGACGCAGACCATTATAACAGTATATAAAATGTTAGATAGATAACTCATCTGAGAATTGGAAAAATTTGTATAAAATGAGTTATCTTCTAAAGTAATCAGCTGTTTGTGAGTAGAGTCCATCTGCTTTGTCTCGGGTTGCACGAGGGTAACTTTTAAGGTATGACAGGAAAAAGGTCAGGTGAGAGAGAAATCATATGACTGAGAGAGTTGTGTTCTGTGTATCGTCTGGACAAGACGTAGATTTAGGTTGTTAGAAATGGAGTCGTTAAGGAAAGAGTTGTAGAATAATGTGTGGTAGGATGTTCTGATGGCGACAAACGTCTGCCGGGAACATATGTTATGTCGTGGAATTGTAAATTACGTCCAGTCTTGTGTTCACGGAGTTTGTTGATGCCTTGTCGCCCTCGTCATATTGCTCATCGACTCATCGTCACCCCGTGCATCATTAAAGTCACTTCAAATGATAAAGTTGCTGTTTATGTATTACTATTGACACTGACAGAAGATGAACGTACATGGGAGCAAGTAAGTCTGCGAAGTGAATAACAAAACAGACGCATAACAACATAGAACAGTCGTGGATTTTAAAATGAGATAAAAGCTAACAGTAAAGTAAGAAAGAACATTAGTACATGGGACAATAGTGAAATGGACAGACAGATGAATAACTATAAGCAACAAGCTTACATCTACAGTTTACATTCTACACATAGAAGAGCAGAAGATAGAATCCCCGAGAATACTGCTTTACCATTTTACTTCATGACGCTACTGTATGATGCAGATCAAACACAGATGATAGGTCATTGCCTTCTGTTAACATGGTGTCTTGATAAAGCAGTAATAGTTTTAAAAAATAACTGTTACATGAAGCAATAATCTGTATTTGTATAGTGTTTTTTTCGCTTGACGTTGGGCCCTCTGCTCTTCGGGGCCCTTATGTCTGTTCAGCCTACGGGTATTCCACCACTGCCCAACATTTGTGGACCATGTACCCATTTCTACAGAACGGTGAAATGAATGGCCGTAGCAGCTGGTAACAAACCATAATCCGATGAGAGGACATGCCACTTTTCCCCCAGCCCCTCTTGCGCCTGTTTATACTAAGCAGTCTGATGTATTTTTGTTTTAATAACAGGACGCTCGAAGCTCTTGGCGGCTGTTTCTTTGATGAAGATCTTGTTACACGATCAAAACGACGAAAATTGAGTGGTTTTCTGTCGTTCGTCTTATGTCGTTTCCACGAGGGAAAGTTGGAGAACTCCCAACTTGTTGTGCCCCTTGCTTTCACTGTTTCAACCGGCCAAGGTGAACCCTGTCCACCAGTTTTATGTTATCTGTTTTTATTTTATCTGTGTTATGTTATTTGCTTTATGTTATCGACTTTATGTTATCTGTTTTATGTTTTCTGCCCATCTACATCGTTGGCTGGGTTTCTTGCTGTTTTGCCTTCTATCTTTTTTGCAAGAATGGCTTTCATAAAATTGTACTGTCTTTTTGTATTTGCAAATGTTTTACCTGTCTTTTTTTATTATTAATTCTCTCTTCGGTTATTTAGTGCTTTTGAGGTTCCCCTCATTAAAAAAAAGAGTGACATAACACAGCAGTGTATGATTAGCATCGGAAAATACAAATGTCTTAAGACACGAGAGGAAGAAAAGTAGCATCTGGGAGATTCGAGTTTTGGTCGAGTGGATAGTCCGTTGTCCTCTCACGACCGGGAAGTTGCCTATCCTACCGGAGTCCTCGACTCGAGTTACGGCCATTCTCTTCCTATATGTTTTTTTCTCTTTCTCTCACATTTTTAGTACATCGAGGCTAAGTATACAACACTGGACTCTCGAGGCTAAGTATACAACACTAGAATCTCGAGGCTAAGTATAAAACACTGAACTCTCGAGGCTAAGTATAGAACACTGAACTTTCAAGGCTAAGTATACAACACTAGACTCTCGAGGCCAAGTATACAACACTAGACTCTCGAGGCCAGGTATACAACACTAGACTCTCGAGGCCAAGTATGCAACACTAGAATCTCGAGGCTAAGTATACAACACTGGACTCTCGAGGCCAACTATACAACACTGGACTCTCGAGGCTAAGTATACAACACTAGACTCTCGAGGCTGAGTATAAAACATTGGACACTCGAGGCTAAGTATAAAACACTAGACTCTCAAGGCTAAGTATACAACACTAGACTCTCGACGCTAAGTATACAACACTAGATTCTCCAGTCTAAGTCTACAACACTGGACTCTCTGATATTGTGAGGCTCTGATGTTGTGGATCCATCTGTGCTGTCGTCACCCTCTTCTTCTCCCTTCATCTTTTCCCTCAAGTAGGCACTCTTACGCATATCACTACATCTCTGTAATTATGTTCGACACCATAATGTCAATATGGTGCAGCATAACAAAATCCAAACTATGTCCGTCAACGATTATTAACTGCTCAACTCCGAGAGGGAAAGTGTTCTAATATTATGGACCCTACATCTTTCTATAACTAAAGGAGGCAGGAGAAGCATGGCCTGAGGTATCCCGACTTGTTCAAGACAGGATCAGCTGCAGAAACTTTGTTGATGCCTTATGCTCCAATGGGAGTACAGAGGACTGATGAATCTTTCTGTAATGTTTCTTGTCGTCACCACATTATAGCAACAGAAGCCGTGCTAGTTTCGTAGTTTTTCCTACATTATGTAATATTTCTATTCCCCCCCCCCCCCAAAAAAAAAAAAAACGCCTTCTCCTGGAGTGAGAAAGTTGCTGTATTGATAACGACGCGGTTTCTCAGACTGAAGACAAATGATTGTTCTCCAGCCTCTGTTACCTTCCAGTAAAAAAAAAAAAATGGCTGGTCGACACGATGTGTTCAGGGAAATTAATCAGTATCTACCTTACACAGCGAAACACACTGGATTACACCAACACACCGATATCAGTGGATACAACAGGAAACAAAATATAAGATCTGGTGTGCAACATTGTGAAGTTAAAAAGTCTAGAAGTAAAAAAGTCTAGAATTTTAAAAAAGTCTAGAATTCGCATGAGTCACAGTGGACAAACAGGTAAACGACCCGAAACTGTCAGAACAGCTGACCCAGTCCTGGTGCTGGAAAATGTTTCTCGGACAACTCGAAAACCTCTCTCTCTCTGAACCTTAAGTGCCCAGGGCACATGGGGCTTCCGCAAGGGTTTTCCACAAATGCCTGTCCTTCGCCTTTTTTTCTGCTCTTGCCCAGGTGAGCCCTCTATTGCTCAACATCCTTTCTGTTGTTCTTCTCCATGTCTCTTTTGGTCTACCCTTACTTCTGCTCCCCTGTGGAGAAAACCTACCCCTATCTTATGTCTTAATTGTGAAAACAAGGCCATGTAGGCATCTACCCTGATTTACTGCTTCTTGTATTCGTCTCTGCTATGTATATTTGACTTTGGTAGTGATACTGTGTAAGACAGTTACAACGACCACAGCACTTTGTTACCTCCACATAGACAGGTGTGGTGACACAGTTACAACGACCACAGCACATTGTTATCTCCACATAGACAGGTGTGGTGACACAGTTACAACGACCACAGCACATTGTTTCCTCCACATAGACAGGTGTGGTGACACAGTTACAACGACCACAGCACATTGTTTCCTCCACATAGACAGGTGTGGTGACACAGTTACAACGACCACAGCACATTGTTTCCTCCACATAGACAGGTGTGGTGACACAGTTACAACGACCACAGCACTTTGTTACCTCCACATAGACAGGTGTGATGACACAGTTACAACGACCACAGCACTTTGTTATCTCCACATAGACAGGTGTGGCTGCACAGTTACAACGACCACAGCACTTTGTTATCTCCACATAGACAGGTATGGTGACACAGTTACAACGACCACAGCACATTGTTATCTCCAGATAGAGAGGTCTGGTGACAAAATTGCAGCGACCACAGTACTTTGTTACCTCCACATAGACAGGTGTGGCTGCACAGTTACAACGACTACAGCACATTGACATGTACTACACGTTCTTCACTCTGCGTTGCCTGGAACGACCTCTAAAAACATGGATGACACAGTCTAAGAAGGGGAATGTAGAGAGACCCATGTTTGATTCCATCTCTCAGCACAGTCTAAGAAGGGGAGTGTAGAGAGACCCATGTTTGATTCCATCTCTCAGCAAAGACTAAGAAGGGGAGTGTAGAGAGACCCATGTTTGATTCCATCTCTCAGCACAGTCTAAGAAGGGGAGTGTAGAGAGATCCATGTTTGATTCCATCTCTCAGCACAGTCTAAGAAGGGGAGTGTAGAGAGACCCATGTTTGATTCCATCTCTCAGCACAGTCTAAGAAGGGGAGTGTAGAGAGACCCATGTTTGATTCCATCTCTCAGCACAGTCTAAGAAGGGGAGTGTAGAGAGACCCATGTTTGATTCCATCTCTCAGCGCATTCAAACAGCGAACACAACCTCTCATTCAAAAACATACGTCTCCACTCTATCTCGGGCAGTCTATCAAATACCCCTACCAAAAATCCTGCCAAGACATAAAACTCCAGTGAAGCTCTCGGTAACATGACCAAGTGCGTGACATTAAACCCCCTGCTAAACGTGTGTTGATGCAAGCGTGATTAAGCTGCGACACACGAGTAACCTAGTACAACTCTCTTATAGCTAGATATGAAAGGATTGTGGTTATTCTGAACAAAAGATAGCAGTAAACAGAAACTAATATCTATAGATTTGTTCATGCCACTTTGTTTTGGCAGGTTTAGAAAACTGTTGCATGTTCATGAGATTATTCGTGGCAGTGTGATTAAGGGGAAGAGAGAAAATAAAGTGGTTTAAAAAGGCAAAGTGAAACACTGTTAGAGATCAGTATGAAACTAGTGTTTATCTATGCAGAGCTTCGGCTTACAACAAGATCACATGTTGTGGGAGTGTGGGAAAGCATGAGAATTGTTGAAAGATCTTTCACGGTGATTTTTGGTCTGGGAAATATCAGGCGGTATTTATTCAACTCTTGTAGGAGAAAAGAGCTGTTTTTGTCAAAGTCATTGAGTGAATGGGCAAGTAGGAGATCAACATGTCTCCAGTGTTTTTGTCAAAGTCATTGAGTGAATGGGCAGAGTAGAAGACCAACATGTCTCCAGTGTTTTTGTCAAAGTTTTGGTGAAATCCGCAGCCTAGTGTTGCTGTCGCCAGGGCTAAATGTATCCTTTGTGTTTCCACCAGCAGTCTGAGACAGTTGTCAAAGCATTCCATCATCATCATCATCACCATCATCATCACCACCACCACCACCACCATCATCATCATCATCATCATCTGTACAATGATTAAACTGTCGTTTGACTTTAACACATGCTGCTGCTCACTTGTGTGTAGACCAACTGTGAGATGCCAAACTACTAAGTGTTTATCAGCTGTGAGATGCCAAACCACTAAGTGTAGATCAACTGTGAGATGCCAAACTACTAAGTGTTTATCAGCTGTGAGATGCCAAACCACTAAGTGTAGATCAACTGTGAGATGCCAAACTAGTAAGTGTAGATCAACTGTGAGATGCCAAACCTGTAAGTGTAGATCAACTGTGAGATATCAAACCAGTAAGTGTAGATCAACTGTGAGATATCAAACCACTAAGTGTAGATCAACTGTGAGATATCAAACCACTAAGTGTAGATCAACTGTGAGATATCAAACCTGTAAGTGTAGATCAACTGTGAGATACCAAACCTGTAAGTGTAGATCAACTGTGAGATGTCAAACCAGTAAATGTAGATCAACTGTGAGATATCAAACCAGTAAGTGTAGATCAACTGTGAGATGTCAAACCAGTAAGTGTAGATCAGCTGTGAGATGCCAAACCTGTAAGTGTAGATCAGCTGTGAGATGCCAAACCTGTAAGTGTAGATCAGCTGTGAGATATCAAACCAGTAAGTGTAGATCAACTGTGAGATGTCAAACCAGTAAGTGTAAATCAGCTGTGAGATGGCCAGGTCGTGTCACATGTATAATGTACAGGAACACGTGTCGTTTGTCCTGAGTGTGACTTCATTATCTTCGTCAATCATCTCACCGTCTGGCAAGCTTCTAGGTAACAGAGAGAGTGTGACTTCTTTATCTTCGTCAATCATCTCACCGTCTGGCAAGCTTCTAGGTAACAGAGAGAGAGAGAGAGTGTGTGTGACTTCTTTATCGTCGTCAGTCATCTCACCGTCTGGCAAGCTTCTAGGTATCAGAGAGAGTGTGACTTCTTTATCTTCGTCAATCATCTCACCGTCTAGCAAGCTTCTAGGTAACAGAGAGACTGGCACAAGGGGGCAAAAAGATTATTTTTGCAGAAAAACCATTGATTTTTACCCATACGTACTAGTTCCACGGAGTCTCACTTCGCATGAAATGTAAAATTTTATACATGTTTGTAAGTTTATCCACAATCCGTGTTTAAATAACGTATTTTTTATTCTATCATCTATACTTCCTGTGTTTTTTTGTTTGTTTGTTTGTTTGTTTTTTTTTTTTTGTTTGTCAGTCTGACATCTGAAAATTTGGCAGAATGCATCATTGCTACATTCCAGACAAGGGACAAATGTAACGTCCGTGCTATGAAGTAAATAACAGCCAACAAAATTCTCTTGTCTCGTCAACCAAGATAAATCCTTTATGTAGTCTACAGCAGGGGGGGGGGGTAGAGGAAATCTATTGCTTTTGTCGAGTCTCTGTCCCCCAAGAAATGATGCACATTCTTCAAATTTAGCTTCCACGTCGTAATTTAAGCTATACAACTTTGACATTAGGAAAAAAAAACAGTTGTCAAGTTTCGTGACAGAAGCAAACAAATGTGCAAAAAAAAATTGCTTCAGAAATTCGTGTCTTTAAATGTCAAGTGTGAATTTTATTTTTGGTTGATCATCGTTGTTAACTTATCACTGGAAGCAGCGATTTTCAGTTTTGTGTATAGGCTAAAAAACGAAACATCTCAAATTTGTAGAGACAGGAAAGGGATGTGTGGCAGAACTAAGGCTTGGTTATTGAAATAATGTTTTTTTTTTCCTTGCTGGTTCTCTAGAGCGTGAAATCTGTTTCACTCAGACTATAGCCACCTCAGTCTTGAGTGGTTTCAGGACATTTTGTTACCTACAGATTTATTCATCAAGTGGGGGGAGATAGAGGCTGTTCAGGAACTTTTTTTTCTGCAGTGTTCTTCCGCTGGCGGAACAAAATAGGGCGTGGAATGTAGGATAGCTGTAGAACCGGACAAGCAGGAGAGCAAAGTAAGAGAACACATTTTGTAGTTTCCTATTTATATTTTAAAAAATTGTTCCTTAAAGCAGTAGAGTAGTTCACTGCAAATCTTGCTGCAGACGTGGGACAAGTCTTGTTGCAGACGTGGGACAAATCTTGCTGCAGATGTGGGACAAATCTTGCTGCAGACGTGGGACAAATCTTGCTGTAGACGTGGGACAAGTCTTGCTGCAGACGTGGGACAAATCTTGCTGCAGACGTGGGACAAGTCTTGTTGCAGACGTGGGACAAATCTTGCTGCAGACGTGGGACAAGTCTTGCTGCAGACGTGGGACAAATCTTGCTGCAGACGTGGGACAAATCTTGCTGCAGACGTGGGACAAATCTTGCTGCAGACGTAGGACAAATCTTGCTGCAGACGTGGGACAAATATTGCTGCAGACGTAGGATAAATCTTGCTGCAGACGTAGGATAATTCTTGCTGCAGACGTGGGACAAATCTTACTTCAGACGTGGGACACGTCTTACTGCAAACGTGGTACACATCTTACTGCAGGCGTGGGACACATCTTACTGCAGACATGAGACAAATCTTGCTTCAGACATGGGACATGTCTTACTGCAGACCTAGGACACATCTTACTGTAGACGTGGGACACATTATGTAGGATTTAGAGCGTCCAGAAGAAACAACTACTACAGTTTTGGTGGGCCCTGATATTTTATTGCAAAAAGAAAAGACTAATAAAGAAATCAAATATTGTGTTGAAGGTTTATAAGAGATTAACTCCACCAACCAAAAACAAAAAAAAAAAACAAAGTTATATTGCAGAAACAACAACACAAGGCAAAGAAACTGAGAACAAAGATGAGAGTCAAGAAATGTGGATACACCAAGACAAATGAATCCTACTTTATGATCTCAAGTTATTTTTTTTTTTATGTATAAAGATACAAGCCAAAGATGTTTAATTATAAAAGTAGATCCATACGCATTTTGGTTGTATTAAAAAACTCAAAGCATACCATATATATATATATATATATATATATATATATATATATATATATATCCCGTGTGGAACCCAGGCCAACGATATCTTAATAACAACAGCTAAAGACGTGGTTCCAGTAAAGAAAACACAAAAGAATGGATGGATTACAGCAGGTACACTAGAACTGATAAAACAACGTAGAGAGATGAAGACACAGTGGAAAGTGACAAACAACAACAAAGAGAAATATAAAACTTTAATAAAAGAAGTACGAAGAAACATAAGAAAAGACAAAAAACAATACATACAAGATTGTTGTGAAAGAATAAGAAGAACATCAGAAGTGTGGATGAGATAGTGAAATGTTCAAAGAAATGAAGACATTGACGAGAAATGTCACACCTAAGCTAAATGTAATTTGTAATGAGATGGGGAATACCTTGACAGAGGCAGAGGAAATTCTAGAAAGATAGAAGGAATATTGCAAAGAAATGTATGAAACAACCGACTGTGGAAGCAGAAATCAACAGTGTGAATTATTATTGGAGGAGAAAGAACACGAACCGACAATAGAAGAAGTTTTATGGGCAATAAAGAATCTGAAAAATGGTAAATCACCAGGATGTGATGAGATAACAGCTGAATTTATTAAAGCAGGAGGAAAGGAATGTGCAACAATCTATCATGTAAAAAGATATGGCATTCAGGTATCTGGCCAAAAGAATGGAAAAGAACTGTATTCATACCACTGCCAAAAAAGGGTAACCTGAAATTATGCACAAACTACAGAACTGTTGCCCTGATTAGTCATGCCAGTAAAATTCTGTTAAAAATCATAATGGGTAGACTTCGAAAGAAAATAGAAGAAGGAGTCAATATGGTCCAAGCTGGTTTCAGGCAAGGAAGAGGATCAAGAGATCATATATTCAATATAAGATTAATAATAGAGAAATGCAGAGAGTTTAATGTGAATCTATATTTATCCTTTATAGACTACTCAAAGGCATTTGATTGTGTACAACACCAGAAACTTTGGAAAATAATGGAAAAAATGGGATTTCCAACACATGTGATACAATTAACATCACTGCTGTATCTAGACCAACAAGCAGCAGTAAGAATAAATGGTGAAACAACAAGTTGGTTTGACATAAAGCAAGGGTCCGTCAGGGGTGCATATTGTCACTCTACTTATTTAACTTGTATACTGAAAATATAATGAGAAATGTTAGAGAAGATGTAGACAAAGAATATTACGATGCCATAACAATTGGAGGTTATGAAATACCAGAGATTAGATATGCTGATGACACAGTATTGCTGTCCACAACACAAAAAGGAATGGAAAATCTAATTATGTCAGTCCGTAAGAACAGCGAAGAGCAGAACCTCTATCTTAATGCAAAGAAAACTAAACTGATGACAACTGACAAAACAAACAAGGCAACTGAAATATGTATCAATGAGGAAAAACTGGAAGAAGTGGAGAGTTTTGAATATCTTGGATCACTACTAAGTAATAATGGAGATACAATGAGGGAAATTAAAAGGAGGACATCTATCGCTCTTCAGAAAGTAAAACAAATAAAGAATCTGAGGAGATTAGCAGACAGAACCACAAAAATAAGATTTTTAAGGGCATGCATCTTTCCTATCGCAACATATGCCTGTGAGACCTGGACACTTAACAAAACAGCTGAGAAACACATAAATGCCTTTGAATGTAAATGGTACAGAAGAGTTCTCCAAATATCGTAGACACAAAAAAAAGAACAAATATATCTATACTGCAAGAGCTTAATATTGAAGAAAGCTGGCTAGTAAAAAGGATTAAAGAGAGAAAATTTAAACATTTTGGACACATTAAACGTCATGATAATTTAGAGAAGACCGTATTGGAAGGATACATAATGGGAAAAAGAAAGAGAGGAAGACCAAAACGAAGATGGCTGCAAGACATCGTTGACGATCTCCAAATGGATGCAGCAACAGCAGGCCATCTTGCTCACAACCGAGAGGCCTACAGGAGTGGCAAATGAATGAATGAATGAGTGGTACCCAGGACCTAGACAGGTACCTGGGAAGCAAAGAACAGGATCGCTGTACCCTACCAAGCAGGATCGTAAAAGGCGTCTAAGAAGGGTTCAGAATATGGCAGTCAACCTTATCTGGTTCATTGGAGTGCTACAGAAACATCAACAAGAGAGTCTACATGTCAAGTCTTGGCGGAGCAATCAAGCACTCTGCTAGTGATATCATCAATGTCGAGCTGGGACTCTGCTAGTGATACCATCAATGTCGAGCTGGGACTCTGCTAGTGATACCATCAATGTCGAGCTGGGACTCTGCTGGTGATACCATCAATGTCGAGCTGGGACTCTGCTGGTGATGCCATCAATGTCGAGCTGGGACTCTGCTAGTGATACCATCAATGTCGAGCTGGGACTCTGCTGGTGATACCATCAATGTCGAGCTGGGACTCTGCTAGTGATACCATCAATGTCGAGCTGGGACTCTGCTAGTGATACCATCAATGTCGAGTTGGGACTCTGCTAGTGATACCATCAATGTCGAGCTGGGACTCTGCTGGTGATACCATCAATGTCGAGCAGAGACGAAAGCTACGAGGAAATCTCTGGTCTGAAGAAATATGAAAAGACATGGCTTGAGGTAACCCGACTTGCTCAAGACAGTATGTGCTGGAGAACCTTTATTGATGCCTTATACTCCATTGGAAGTGCAGAGGACTTATACTGAACTAATAATGAAGATACAATAACGGAAATTAAAAGGAGGACATCTATCGCTCTTCAAAAAATAAAACAACTTAAGAAGCTGTGGAGAGGAACGGACAGAACTACAAGAATACGATTTGTAAGCCCATGCATCTTTCCCATCGTAACATATGCCAATGAGACCTGGATACTTAACAAAACAACTGAGAAACATGTAAATGCCTTTGAATGTAAATGCTACAGAAGAGTTCTTCAAATATCATGGACACACAAAATAACAAATATATCCATACTACAAGAACTTAATATTGAAGAACGTTGTCTAGTAAGGAAGATTAAACAGAGAAAACTTAAATATGTTGGACATATTAAACACATGAGAATTTAGAGGAGACAGTCCTGGAAGAGTACATAATGGGAAAAGAAAGAGAGGAAGACCAAGGTGAAGATGGCTGCAAGACATCGTTGATGATCAGCAACAGAGTATTTTGCTTGCAACCGAGAGGCCTGAAGGAGAGCTGTTAGAGAGGCAAAGTTCCGCAAGGAACATGCTAATGGCTGACTGACTAATACATATATATATATATATGTGTGTGTGTGTGTGTGAAAAGTTAAAGCAAAGAGCACAAGGTCAAGAATGACTAGGGGTACAGGCAGATGGGGCAAGCTGGGGTTCGATCACGCCCTCAGCCCAACCTTCGTTTTTCCATGTATGCACATGATGATGCTGATGATAGACGGAAGTGGCGATAGTGACGATGAATGTACGGTGAAAGACTGATCGACTATCGTGCAAGTACGCGTTGGTGATCAAGCCTCTCCTTTCTATGCGTTCTTTAGTGTGAGTGTGTGAGTGTTTATGTGTGTGCGCGCTCATAAGGGGGAAGGGCATGAAACTGCCGATGCTGTCATAAAAGCAGTTAAAATTTTTAAAAAAAAAAAATATTTACTATTAGAATAGTAAATTCCACTAATAGAAAATTTACTAATATTTACTTACTAATAACCATTACCACAAACAGATACAAACATGACATATGACAAGACTAAATCTGTGACAAAAAAAAACAAAACGTTCTAGAACAAATGGGCATAAGAATACACCGGCTACCAGAAAAATAACACTACCAGCTCCGCACCGGTCACACCAGACTGGGGTACCACCTTCTCAACAAGCTCAAGAGTGGCCCCACCCACATGTCCACGTGGGGCACCGGTAAGATGACGGAAGAACATATTCTGCAGGAGTGCCCGTCATATGAGATGCAGAGAAGACAGATGCGGCCAACACCTGTATCAGTTCAGGGGAACCTTTAATGGGGATGTACACCAGCTCCAGCTGACCACCGGTTACTTTACTACATAGATATATACGACGTCGGAGAATAATCGAAGAAGAAGAAGAGGAGGAGGAGGGGAAGAATAAGAGGATAAGAAGAAGAGGAGGAGGAGGAGAAGAAGAGAAGGAGGAGGAGGAGGAGAAGAAGAAGATGAAGATGAGGAGGAGGAGAAGAAGAGAAGGAGGAGGAGAAGAATAAGATGATGAGGAGGAGAAGAAGAAGATGATTATGAGGAGGAGAGGAAGAAAAAGAGGAGGAGAAGCTGAATAAGAGCAGGAGGAAGAGGAGAAGAAGAAGACGAAGAAGAAGAAGATGATGATGATGATGATGATGAGGAGGAGGAGGAGAAGCTGAAGAATAGCAGGAGAAGAAGAAGAAGAAGACTTACTAACAACCTTTATTTACAGACTTTATGTAGTTAATCCTGCCGTAAGTTAAGAAACACATTACACAGCCAGACTGTTTTCTTTCTATAAACTCCCTGGGCACTCAATGGCACTTTCAGAACCAACGTTTTAGAACGGAATATTAGCAAAAAGTAATCTGTAATTATTCCATTTTTAAAAGATGTATTTATACATTTTGGTGCGAGAAGCTCTTGGAGAAGTTTAATCACCGTCAACCACTTCAGAACAAGGTATAAGTCAACGGATGCTGTCATGTTGTACTTGTTTTCCTTAATTAATATTGGCCTGGTCTTTTATCTATGAAAATATCAATTAACGTTTCCTGGTGTATCAGTCTGTACTTTACATACATACACACACGCACACAAAACAACATAGCTTTCATCCGCTCAAACCTAATCTTTACAAAATAAACAGACCAGGGTTTGGAGTTATGATTCACGGATCCTGGGTTTGATCCCCAGATTAGACACGAGCACATATAGTAAGATAAATATGCCTGCCTGGCTCCTACAAGAGATGGCCTAGACACGATAGCACTCGACACAAAGCTCGAAGTTCTTCCGGGGTTTTTGGCCTGAGTTTGCAACCTTCGGTTAAGTTCTTATAGAAAAGGCATTTGTAGACCACAAGCAGAGAATAGCACATTATTACCACAGAACAGGAGATTGTAGCCACATAAAAGCAGATTTTAACAGCATAACAGCAGATTTAAACCGTAGAACAGCGGATTTCGACCATAGAACAACAGATTAAAATCATAGAACATTAAATTGTAACCATAGAACAACAGATTATAACTAAAGAATAGCAAACTGTAACCACAGTACAAAGACCATGGAGATTATAATCACATAACAGCAGATTATAACAGTGTAAAAACAGATTATAACCATGTAACAGCAGATTATAACTATGGAACAATATATTACATTCACACAAGAACAGACTGTAACAATACAACAGCAGATAAGTGACGGAGGCTGGAGTAGAAATGTCCAGGAAACCATAGACGATCGTTTTATATTAGAGAAAGCTTCTTCTTCTTCTTCTTCTTCTTCTTCTTCCTCTCCTTCTTCTTCTTCTTCCGAAAATTTTATTTAGTAGATAGTCATTTATAATGTATGTAGTTACTTCTGTACTGAGTGAATGTTTAAGAGCGAAACGTAAATGTTATATTTTATTTTATGTCTCTCAGCTTCAATGTTAGTTATGTTTGTTATATGAACAGCATATTTGTAGAATGTCTGGAATAGAGTGAAAGATGTATGATAAAGGGCAGAATGTCAGACGGGCCTGCGTTCCCAATTCTTAACCCTTTTGAAATAAAGATCAATCAATCAATAAGTCAATCAATCTTCTTCTTCTTTTCTTCAGTCTTCTCAGCACCAGGAACTACACGAAGCAGCTCTTTCTTTATGGCTCTAAGTGTGACACGCAGGAGTTGGTAACCCTGCCCTTCCTCGGAGAATTTGCATGAAGCCATCCTTAGTGGCTTGCAGTAAACAAGTTAAATTCACCTGTCACAATACAAATAAACTTTAAAAAAACAGGGATTTTCCCCCTGCTTTTAGAGAAAGAAAAAGGGATTTGTTTTTCACTATACGCTGAGCGTACTATTGATTTTGATTGACGTTTCTTTAGGGCCCACATTGGGTCATAGGGCGGAAATCATATCTTTCCATGTCTGACGACTCGCCGCCGCCCGCTGTAGGTCGTGGATGGACATGAATCCCAAAGTTGTACTCTCTCTAGTGATGGTTCTACGTAGAGTCTCCCTTGGCCTGCCTGGGTTTCTTGTGCCCTTCGCTGACCATAGGCCCATCAACATCTTTTGATGTATCTTGATACATAGACTTGGTTCGATTCCTGTCTTACTGACTCGTTCGATCTAAAGTCGGACCACATGATGTTCAATAGTCTACGGAGACATTTGTTCTCAAATGCATCAAGTCTTTGATTGAGTAGACTGGTTGATTTCCAACTCTCACAACCGTATGTTAACACTGGGATCACACAGAAGTCGAAGATTATAAGTTTCGTGGTTTTACTGAGCGTATTTGACTTCCAGATAGTAGACAGTTTATTGAAAGTATTGGAAGCCATTGCAATGCGGGACTTGATTTCTGGTTTTGTATCACCTGAGTCTGATATTGTGCTTCCCAAACAGGTGAAACTGTGGACTTTTTCAAAAGCAAAACCATTTAGCAAGATCTCGTCAGGTCTATTTGTGAGATCAATAATTTTTGTTTTTTCCTTATTCATTTTTAGGCCAAGTTGTTCTGAGTAGGAGGGGAGGCGACCCGTTTTCTCTTGGGTGTCTGCATGCCACGCCCTCAGCAGCGCTATGTCGTCCGCAAAGTCTAGGTCTTCGAGGGTTTTGCCCTCGGTCCATGCGATACCCAGATGGCTATCCTTTGTACTGTTGCGCATGACCCAGTCGATCGCGACACCGAATAACACTGGTGAGAGGACACACCCCTGTCTCACACCTGTCTCAAATGGAAACCAATTGGAATTCCCATAATTTGTTTGTAGGCAGCACCGTGAATTCGAGTAAAAGGCTTTTATGATGTTGATGTATTTAGGCTGGAAGCCATAGATACCCAGCAGCTTCCAAAGCGAGGGGCGGTGTAGTACTATAATGAGTAAAAAAACTGTCGCTGATAAAACGAACCTGTCTAACCAAGAAAACTGAGGTTTTGCTGAATATTAATTCAAACATCCTGCAAGAAACGCACCTGCGGGGAGACCTTGAAAGATGTGTTTTGTGAACCACTTTATCGGGGGGAAAGGTCTGAAAATAACTCAACTTTACACTTGTAACGTTTACGCTGTTTTGCTTTCTTATTTTTCAGATTTTAAGAAAAATTACATTTTTTTAAAACTCTCCAGATAACGTTGTTTGTTGGACAATTCTGGCACGGCTTGGGACAGGTCAAAGCAATGACTGTCACGTTATCTCCAGGTAAAGGGGTCGTGCCTTAAGGCACATAGGGATATGGCGTTAGTGCCCATATTTTACTTGACCTGTCATCACACTAGAGGGTGATATGGACAGTATCACCCCTGGCCGCCTTTCCTTCCCCAACTCCAGAAGAAGTCAGGTACCCATTTCTACAGCTGGGTGACTGGGGGCTCCCCCCCCCCCCCTTTTTTCCGACCGGATTCGAACTCCCGAGCTTCACCATGAGAGACCAGTGCACTAACCACATCGTCGTTCAGACCCTCTGCATCGTCTCTAGATTCTGTAATAATTTCTGTCTTAGTATTCCCCTACTGGGCCAAATACGAAAGCCTCAACATTAACTAAAGTCTCTGCTCAATTTCCTTTTCATGATGGAGAAAGTTGGAGGCTTTCACGCTAATAAGATTTTTCATAGAAATGCAAATGATTTTGTGACATTACTGAATCTTCATTGGACTTTGAATATACGTGGTTTTGTGCCGTTACTAAATCTTCATTAATTTTTTAATCATAAAAATAATAATTGTGCTGTTACTACACTTTTACTAGACTTTGAATAGTACTTGGTTTTGAGCCATTACTAAATCTTCATTAGACTGAATATACTTTATTTTGTACCGTTACTAATTCTTCGTTAGTCTTTGAATAGTACTTGCTTTTGTGCCGTTACTAAATCTTCGTTAGACTTTGAATACACTTAGTTTTGTGCCGTTACTAAATCTTCACTAGACTTTTGAATATATTTGATTCCTGGTAGGCCTGCATAGAAACAGAGGAGAGGAAAAAAAAGAGTGAAAGAGAAAAGAAAAGAACTTGAGAAAGGTGGAGAGAAAAAAAGATGAAGGAGCGAGAACTCTGCATATTTCTCTTAAAGATTACTGATATTATAAAATTAGCTCGGTCTGTGAAATCAGATTCAGGTGCATGTGCCTGTTCTTATAACGAGCGGCATCATTTAAAAAAAAAAGTTGAGCTTTATCCATGTGGAGAGTTATAAAACTACCATCAAAAATCAAGTTTACTTTCTTCTGAAGATTACACGAGAATGATCCATTTAATTTTCCGTTTGCTCTTTCCTCATACTCCTGTATATAAACATTCTCTAAAATGATTTATTTATATGCACTTGTTCTGGGATTAATCTTCTCAAGATGTTTAAAAAAAAACCACTTTTATGTATTTGGTTTTCTTGAAAGCTTTTGGCCTGTACCTACCGCCAACTGACCTTCAGCTTTGTACAGAAAGTTGCCCTCCCCCATTAAAAAAAAAAAAGTTGAGCTTTATCCATGTGGAGAGTTATAAAACTACCATCAAAAATCAAGTTTACTTTCTTCTGAAGATTACACGAGAATGATCCATTTAATTTTCCGTTTGCTCTTTCCTCATACTCCTGTATATAAACATTCTCTAAAATGATTTATTTATATGCACTTGTTCTGGGATTAATCTTCTCAAGATGTTTAAAAAAAAACACTTTTATGTATTTGGTTTTCTTGAAAGCTTTTGGCCTGTACCTACCGCCAACTGACCTTCAGCTTTGTACAGAAAGTTGCCCTTCCCCATTAAAAAAAAAAAAATAGAGCGTGGCGTGAGTATATGAAACATGTCAGGTCTGAGTGTCTTCATAACTCTGAACACGGAGTTGGTGGTTGCTCGTTCAGCTCCGCTACTGCATGTAATTAAGTATTTGTGGAAAGATGTTTGCAGGAGAGAAATCGTTCATAGATCTACAATTTCGATAGCACACCAAGTGAAAATGTTTACTGGGTTATAACGTAAAGTGAAACGAACACTGGGTCATAACGTCAAGTGAAAATGTGTACTGGGTTATAACGTCAAGTGAAAATATATGCTGGGTTATAACGTAAAGTGAAAACGGACACTGGGTCATAACGTCAAGTGAAAATGTGTACTGGGTCATAACATCAAGTGAAAATGTGTGCTGATTCATAACGTCAAGAGAAAATGTACACTGGGTCATAACGTCAAGTGAAAATGTACACTGGGTCATAACGTCAAGTGAAAATGTACACTGGGTCATAACGTCAAGAGAAAATGCACACTGGGTCATAGCGTCAAGTGAAAATGTACACTGGGTCACAACGTCAAGTAAAAACATATACTTGGTCGTAACGTCAAGTAAAAACATATACTCGGTGGTAACGTCAAGAAACAGCTGTATCCATCAGAGGAGACATGATCCTAACAGTCATTCATAGCATGGAAGAAAGACTGGGGTTTGTTTCAGAGCGCCCTAAACTATTGTCTAAACAAAGCTCATGTTCAGACAGGGATTACGTGGTCTTAGAGCTAGACATTCGCCTCTGATGTTCCAGGTTGAAAATTGGGATCCAGCCAGAAATATACAAAGGATTATCCCCCCCCCCCCATCCACCCAATTTTCTACCAATGAATTCTTAACACCTCTGTCAGCTGTCGCGCAGGTTAAAAAATCTATTGGTGGTTATCAATAGCAAAAGAGTAGGTTAAATGGCAGCTTGCCAAGACGGACTTCTAAGAAATCTACTACGCAAATTGGCACAGACACTTGGAGTGTCTATATTGCCTGCGACACCCCGTTCATAAATGCCTTTGAATGTAAATGCTAAAGAACAATCCTTCAAATATCATGGACACACAAAAAATAACAAATATATTCATGCAACAAAAAACGTAATATTGAAAAGTTTGACTAGTAACGAAGATTAAACAGAGAAGACTTAAATATTTTGGACACATTAAACGTCATGAGAATTTAGAGAAGACAGTCTTGGGAGGGTACATAATAGGAAAAAGAAAGGGAGGAAGACCAAAGCGAAGATGGCTGCAAGACATCGTTGATGATCTGCAAATGGATGCATCAGCAGCAAAGCATCTTGCTTACAACCTAGAGGGCTACAAGAGAGCTGTTAGGCAGGCAAAGTTCCGCAAGGAACATGCAAATGACTGAGGTGGTCATTGGAATGGGTGGCTCAGCAGATAGGGGAGTGCCTGTCTGTGATGAAGCCATTTTCCGAACAATGAACAACACAGGCTGCTGTGTATATTGCTACAACTACTACTAATACTTTTATACCAGTACCGGCGCTACTACCAATAAAGTAAAGTAACAGAACACGGTATTGTGCGGTTCGACCTCATTAAAAAAAAATCACAGACATTACACTTTTAGACGTGAGAGAAAGAAAAATGGGATTTGAACCACGGACTTCGGTAGGAGGAGCAGCCGCCTAGCCACGAGAGAACAGTGCATTAATAAACTTCGCTATCTTGCATTACCAAAAATAAAGGTGTTTGATAGCGAAACCATCAAAGTCGAAAATCGTAACACAAGGGTAGGGAATGAGATCCGGGTAGGGAATGACATCCAGGTAGGGAATGACATCCGGGTAGGGAATGACATCCGGGTAGGGAATGACATCCGGGTATTGAATGACATCCGGGTAAGGAATGAGGTCATGACACAGAAATTCCGTCGCTTAGATTTAGTTTTGAAACACAAACTTACACACATGATCTCTTGCATATGTCTAGAGCATGCTGGACAACAATAGCAACAAATAAACGAATTTTTTATTTACATAAAGATAAAAAAGGGTAATAGGGTAACCCCTATCATGCCTTAATGACGCGTAGGGACATGGTGTTAGCGCCCATATTTTCTTTGACCTGTCAGGACACTAGAGAGTGATGATGTGGTCAGTATCACGCCCGGTCGCCTTTCCTTCCTCAACTCCAGAAGAAGTCGGGTACCCATTTCTACAGCTGGGTGACTGGAGCGCCTCTGGCTGGATTCGAACCCCCGGACCTTCGCCATGAGAGACTAGTGCACTAACCACTTGACCACTCATACGCCCTATATTCAGGTTATATTTTTAGATACAATTTTTACAAATAGAAAGTAACGAGGCTTTCCTACAGTAAAGTAATAGAGCACTTTGTTGCATGGAAAGATCTCTAAGAACATGCATTCTATCAATATCAGTATTACCGGTGCTTCTTCTCCCGATGAGACCATGATTTTTCTGGTTACTAAATAGCATGAGAGGACTCTGAAAAACAACAGAAAAAAAAAGAACAGTAGATATTGTGTCAGATGAATATTATTTGGAGATGAGTATATTCCCATTACCGGATGTGTTGGGTGAGAAGACGCAGTCCGATTAGACAATCAGCGACCCATATCTGTTATGCTAGAGTCAGGGTTAGTGAACCATAGCTGACCAAGACCCTGTCCCACCTCTCATTGGTACCCCCAGTAACAGGCCTAGCCTGGCTAACGGGGAAGGGATTGCTATAGTCCCCATGGTGGTGGAGTCTGCTAAATAAGCATTCCACACACTCTGCTTTTTAGCTGTACTCCGGGACTTAAAAAATAGCTACCATAACCCGCTCCCACGCCGATACGATGCTGTGCCTCAACACTTCCACAGCATCGGCTGCAAAGAACACCAGCTCGCAGTTACAGGGAGATAGCACAAAACAAGACAAGACAAGACTGCATGTGTTTGCCGCGCAAGATCCTGATATAACTCACTGAAATACCTGTTTCCTCGTGTATTCTCCGTGCCTGGAACTTGTTAGACCACAGAAATACCGTATATTTGCCATGCATGAAATGGATATCAATTACTATGAGGTGCCGGGTGGTGGCTGGAGAGAAGAAAGTAAAGATAGAGGGAGAAAGAGAGAGAGACAACGAACAAGAAGACAACCAGAATATCGCGAGCTTTGTTGTTTAGCGCTTCCGATCCAAGTCTTCTCAGTATCTAATACAAAGCTGGCTACAAACATTATCCTATCATTCTTGACACAGACGAAGTATTCCTATTATTCCTATCGTTTTTTTTGTTTTTACTTGTATTATATCAGAGCTCTCTATTTTACAGTGACATGTGAATCTCAAGCCAGATCCACTCTCCTCTATTTCTGATGGGTACTGGGGGCATCAATATGCGCCATAGTGAAAAACTATTACCTTCTTTGAGTCGCCTCTAGACGAAAAAACGGGGAGGAGATACTTGCCCTGTTTTTGTCTCTAGTAACCAGTATAACCTTCCGGTTTATTACTGCCAGTAACCGGTGTCTCTTTCCGTTCGTTTGTACCAGTAACCAGCGTCTCCCATTCATTTCTTCCAGTAACCAGTGTCTCCTTCCGCTCATTCATCCTAATAACAAGTGTCTCCTTCCGTTCATTCATCCTAATAACCAGTGTCTCCTTCTGTTCATTCATCCTAGTAACCAGTGACTCCTTCCGTTCATTCATTCTAATAACCAGCGTCTCCTTCCGCTCATTCATCCTAGTAACCAGTGTCTCCTTTCGTTCATTCATCCTAGTAACCAGTGACTCCTTCCGTTCATTCATTCTAATAACCAGCGTCTCCTTCCGCTCATTCATCCTAGTAACCAGTGTCTCCTTTCGTTCATTCATCCTAGTAACCAATGTCTCCTTCCGTTCATTCATCCTAATAACCAGTGTCTCCTTCCATTCATTCATCTTTGTAACCAGTGCCTCTTTCCGTTCATTCATCCTAGTAACCAGTGTCTCCCGTTCATTTGTCAAGGTTGAAGGCACTATCTAGAAGTGTCCGAAAATGGAAACCATATCACGACCCGAGGACGAAAACGAAGAAATAAATAAATAGCTTGTTCTGAGTTCAGTGCACTCATTTTTTATGTGGAAAAGTTTGTAAAGATAACGAAGAAAATGAAGAATTTTTAATGTTTGTTACTGTGTGTACTATCTCCAGACCTTTTTTCTCTGTACAGCGAGAATATTCTAAGAACAATCATCACAGAACCAGGCATAAAAATTGGAGGATACAATATTAACAACCTTCGGTATGCTGACGACACAGTACTGATAGCGGAGAACCAACAAGACCTGCAAAATCTCTTGGATAAAGTCGCCAACGAAAGTGAACAGAAAGGCCTTACTTTGAACATCAAAAAGACAGAGACTATGGTTATATCTAAGAAACAGAATCTACCAGCATGCAGTATTAAATTAAACGGAACCATTCTAAAGCAGGTGCAGAAATTCAAATACCTTGGAGCAGTAATAACT
This sequence comes from Achatina immaculata, assembly GCA_009760885.1. Classification (NCBI taxonomy): domain Eukaryota; kingdom Metazoa; phylum Mollusca; class Gastropoda; order Stylommatophora; family Achatinidae; genus Lissachatina; species Lissachatina immaculata. The sequence goes on from CM019713.1 coordinate 39,033,520, forward strand.
TCAGATGGGAAATGCAAAACAGAAATTAAGAACAGAATAGGCCAAGCAAAGACTGCATTTCAGAGAATGAGAAACATATTAGCTAACACATCTTTATCAATGAATGTTAGAAAACGAGTCCTAAAATGCTATATTGAACCTATCTTGTTATATGGAAGTGAATCATGGACAATAGGCAAGTCTGCACAAAAATCATTGGAAGCAGCAGAAATGTGGTTTATTAGAAGAATGTTGCGAATCCCCTGGACAGCAAAAATAACTAATGAAGAATGTATGAGAAGAGCTGGAGAGACAAAAAAACCTTGTCAAAAAGATAAGAGAGAGACAATGTACTTTCATAGGACATGCAATGAGAAGAGGGGGCATTGAAAATATTATAACAACAGGAAAAATAGAAGGAAGAAGATGAAGAGGAAGACCAAGAGAAATGATACTGGACAGTCTGACGGGATGGTGTGAGAGGAGATCACCAACTGAACTGATGGCCTGCATGAAGGATCGGGTACTCTGGAGAAGCATAATAACCAACGCCAGTCGGCACGGCACCTGATGATGATGATGATGATTGTTTCTGGATTTTTTTTTAATTGGGCCAAAAAATTAAGGGAGTGAACAGTATGGAACAGTAACTGACCCTGGGTCCCAACTTGCTGTCATCTTTGTCGGGTGTCGGGTACAAGCAGACACGTTTTTTTTTCGTCAGCTGTCAGTGCGGTTAGACAGTCTTTGCTGGCTGCCAGCCAGTACATCTAGATAGTTTTTGCTGGCCGCCAGTATCTCTAGATAGTCTTCGCTGGCCGCCAGTACATCTAGACAGTCTTTGCTGGCCGCCAGTACATCTAGACAGTCTTCGCTGGCCGCCAGTACATCTAGACAGTCTTCGCTGGCCGCCAGTACATCTAGACAGTCTTTGCTGGCCGCCAGTACATCTAGACAGTCTTCGCTGGCCGCCAGTACATCTAGACAGTCTTCGCTGGCCGCCAGTACATCTAGACAGTCTTCGCTGGCCGCCAGTACATCTAGACAGTCTTCGCTGGCCGCCAGTACTTCTAGACAGTCTTTGCCAACTGTCGATGCAGCTAGACACAGTCTTCGTCCGCCGGGAAGCAGATTAAGTTGACCAGGCTGCTGCCAAGAACGACACTGGCTATTAGAGAAATTAGAACCACCCGCCACTTAATGCGCGGACACGGGTGGAAAATCGGCCCGCAGATGCCCTGTCCTTACGTCCAGCACTCACTATCTGCCTCAAATTGACAAAAGAAAACATTTGGTTTTAATTTTGTACTTGGAAACGATGCCACGTGGTAGAAGCATAGAAAATGCGTCTATTTTTGTGTTTGTTTTTAAAATAACCCGCGGCGGTAGCTCTTTCATGGGGAAAATCTGATAAAAATCTCGTGGCTGGTGCACACTGGGAGGCAAGGGGAAATAACGCAATGCAAACGCAGACCGTGTGTATTTTCTTTTGAAATCCAGATAACCTATATATATATATATTCCCCTTCCTCAGCGCTAACTGCTAAAGAAAATAATGTCTGATTTAGTTTACAAAGAGAGAGTAGCAGGATAACGAGGGGTAATCTGGTACAAGTGCAGGGAATATATAACAAAGTAATGTTTGGAGAATAATAAAATGGGAATATCAGTAGAGTTTACGAAAGGAGCCAAATTTAACTTTAAAATTAGGGGCTGAAAACTCCTCCTCCTTCTTCTTCTTTTTCTTCTTCTTCTAATGGGGCTGCTAATATTACTGCTTTCAATTTTACATGCGGAGTCAATTAGACAGCAAAACGAATTGCCCCCATGATTGCCATTGTTAGTAGGAGTTCTTGATGTCTGTCCATTGTGTTCCCTCCACGCTCTTTTCCTGGGTCCATTGTGCTCCCTCCATGCTCTTTTCCTGGGTCCAAATTGCTGCTTACAAGTCAGTGTAGAGAGTGCAGGTTTGCTGGATGCGTTATAGTCTTGATAAGGGTTTGGTATGTCAGAGTAGGGGTTTGAACGGCGTTCAGCTTCCATGGATGGGCTTGTAGTCTGGAGTGTCCTGTACGGAGCCTGAACTCTGGTTTACTGCGTTCTGTTAGTGCTTCAGAATGGGGATTTTTTTTTTGGGGGGGGGGTATCTGCGCTCTGTTCCAAATCTATTACCCTTAATTTCAAATCTTAACTCTTTGACCGCTAAACAACGCTGTGGGAATCAATGCTCAGAACATTCATTCATTCATTTGCATGTCCCTTGCTGAACTTTGCCTCCCTAACAGCTCTCCTGTAGGCCTCTCGGTTGTAAACAAGACGCCCTGCTGCTGATGCATCCATTTACAGATTATCAACGATGTCTTGCAGTCATCTTCGCCTTAGTCTTCCTCTCTTTTTTCCCAGTATGTACCCTTCCACGACGGTCTTCTCTAAATTCTCATGACGTTTAATGTGTCCAAAATATTTAAGTTTTCTCGGTTTAATCCTCTTTACTCAGAGCAGTATTTAGGCAAAAAAAAGTCTAAATAAAATCTGCCACATTTCTAAACCAGTCTATATTTTAAAATATTATTACACGGTAACTTTCTTCCAGTTTCTTTCTACCAAAACTTCTCATCAAATTTTCTGACAGACCACGAAATGTAATTCAAGAGCGAAAGAGTTAACTGTAAGATCTTCAACTAGACATCACATACCAAAAAACCGCTTGTAAACAACAACAAGGAGATAGCACAAGCAACAACAACAACAGCTACACCAACAGCAGTAACAGACTCGTAACTAAATAAGTTCTGGGCCAAACAAAAAGCACATAAACACAAGAATATAAACCAACAAATATAACAAAGAGATTGTGAATTTTAGAAGGAATTAAGTTATGGGGCAGCAGCCAGAGAGAAGGAAGGCAGAGAAACGCTGCAGACGGCAATGCCAAGACGTCCTGAAATATCATTAGATTGCAGATTTTATTTCGTTTGCAGGTCTTTTATCAAGCTCGTAAATTTTACACACGACGCATATATATATATATATACACACACACATATATATGTATGTATGTATGTATGTATACGCAAATAATGCTACAACAACACCGCATAATACGAGGATATCTGAAAAGAAAACAGGGAGTGAAAGACTCCGAATTACATGAAAAAGGAGGTGGGGGGGGGGGGAGAGGGTGTTGTACACAGTAACATCGCCGAGGTGAGAGTGATGGAGGCCACAGGGCCTCTCAGAGGAATTTTACAAGGTGGCGCAAAACTGTTTTCGAGACCCGCTACCCGTATTACGCCGTTTGCCGTTTTTTATCTGGCCATCAGGGCACCCCGTGTACCCTCTGGCTTCCTGAATGTCAGGTGGTCCTAGGTGCCTGGTTCTTCGCTCTTCAAAATATAGTTCGTTGACGCGTTCGTTCGTGTATTCGCTCCATTTGTTTGTTCGTTCGTTCCTTGGCCCTCCAAGGACCCCTCCCCTCCCCTCCCCCCCCCCACCCCAGCGTCATCCTTTCTCCCTGTGAGTCCTGGAGCGATGCACCTGCAATACCTATCTCTTATTAGGCCCTGGTAATGTGGATGGGCAGTTACCAGCGCAAGTCCCTTACAGCCAGCCAGATCTGTATCCTGCTTTCTCTTGATGGTCCCTGCAACAAATTCATGCGCTTCTTCCACGGAAAAGGACAACTATGAGTAGATGCTGGAGGCTTCGTAAACTTCAAGCAAAAGCTTCGTATCTGATTCCCTATCCACTACTTTAGCTGTTGCTCATACATCATCGAGACTTTGGATGCTGAGAACAGACATTAGTAGTCTGATAGAGACGAGAAGTCTGTCAGCGACAGCTCTGCGAGGAAGGCAAATAAAACATCGTGAACAGCCAGTTCACTGTTCTCGTCCTAGATGGTTATTTAATCTGTTGTTGTTGTTAATCGGCAGTTGGAGGAGAAAGTGGAGAAGGACATCGCAGACACAGGCGGCTGGACAAATAGGACCACAGAGAGCTTGTACTGTTAGTGGGTGCATCTCCCGCCCCGGGCCAGAAGAGAAGTTCTGGAGAGTTAAGCGTGCAGAGAATTGAAGAGAAGACTGGAGAGCCAAGCGAAAGAGAATGAAGAGAAGCCCGGAAAGCCAAGCGGGCAGAGAATGAAGAGAAACCCAGAGAGCCAAGAGGGCAGAGAATGAAGAGAAACCCAGAGAGCCAAGCGGAGGAGAATGAAGAGGAGACTGGAGAGCCAAGCGGTCAGAGAATGAAGAGGAGCCCCAGGACTACATCGGCAAAACGTGAAAGAGAGGGGAGGGGGTCATAAAACAGGTTTGGCCAACTTTACAAAACTCCTCTGATGGTCTTTAATGAATATCACACAAAGATGAACTGGATTCAACCTCGCCAGGTGGACTATGAAAACAGGGGTCACAGTGGGAGGACCACTGCAGGCAACTTGAAGGGTGGGGGGAGAGAGGAAGGTTGCGAGATAGCGAAGCTTATTAATGCGCTGTTCCTTCGTGGCTGGGCGGCTGCTCGTCCTACCGGAGTCCTTGGTTCAAGTCCCAGGTAATTCTCTTGTCATTTTTCTTTCTATCACCTCTAAAAGTGCCTTTTTTCCCCTAGATCTAACTAGACAACATTGTGTTCTATTACTTTTCTGTGCCAAAGGCTCGTTATTTCGTATTTGTAAAAAAAAATAATAATTATGCATGCCAACCGTTCCCGAGGAGACGGCACATGATGATGATGTTGATCTCTCTCTCTCTCTCTCTCTCCCCACAACCCCCGCCAGGCCGCAGTCTGGAGGTTCACTATGCTGATGGTACGATGCAGATCTTGGAATAATGGGATCCAATCTGATCGTTGGTATCACGACCAGGACCCCCCCCCCCGCCCCCGAGAGGGCAAAACTCCCTTACCCTCCTCCTACCTCCCCCTCCCACCCCACCCCGCCCACCCTCGGCTAACCTGCTTTCATCTCCTACCTCCCCTCCCCCACCAGCACCACCAGCACTCTTGGGCTCACCCTTGGAACAGTGAAAATCCTCAAGGCCCCATTGTATCAACTGGACATCTCCACCCCCCCCCCCAAATTTGGGCCTGGCTGGTCCGCTACGGCGGCTTTCATTTAAACTAGTGCAGGAATTAGGAAACAAACTTATGACACCATATCAGCCCCGCCACTGCAAGAAGCAGGTCTACCCTAGCTATCAAGCTGATGTTATCACCAAAAATGTGTTACATGAAGCTGCAGGTGAAGGTGATAACACGGCCTTGATTGTCTTAGTTCTTTGACCTGGGTATCAATTTCCATCTGGTGGACAGAGCTTAGCACCTACTTCTGCTCTATAACAGCGGAGAGCTCCAATGGATCGTGTGATCGTCCATTCCAGTTTTTTTTTTGTGTGCGCGCGACCCTAATCACGTGACCAGCATGGGTCATAGATAGATAGATAGATAGATAGATAGATAGATAGATAGATAGATAGATAGATAGATAGATAGATAGATAGATAGATAGATAGATAGATAGATTCCAACAGTAGCAGTTATAACAAGAACCTTAAACCCTTCCTGAAGTTGTGTTTTTTTAGACATTAGGTCTCAAACTCCAAGCTGTGACTCAGATTCAGTATTGTGAGATCTGTGGTAGGGATTTAGTATTGCGGGACCTGCGGTAGGAGTTCAATATTATGGGACCTGTGGTAGAGATTCAGTATTGCGGGACCTGTGGTAGGAGTTCAGTATTGTGGGACCTGTGGTAGGAGTTCAGTATTGTGGGACCTGTGGTAGGAGTTCAGTACTGTGGGACCTGTGGTAGGAGTTCAGTATTGTGGGACCTGTGGTAGGAGTTCAGTATTATGATATCTGTGGTAGAGATTCAGTATTGCGGGACCTGTGGTAGGAGTTCAGTATTATGGTATCTGTGGTAGAGATTCAGTATTGTGGGACCTGTGGTAGGAGTTCAGTATTATGGTATCTGTGGTAGAGATTCAGTATTGTGGGACCTGTGGTAGGAGTTCAGTATTGTGGGACCTGTGGTCAGCAGTTGCTCAAGCCAGAAAGAGGATTCAGGGCCTAAAAAAGATTTAGAACCATTGGTCCTAGAGGTCAGGATAAAAAATAAATTGGGAAACCACAGCTGTAGGGTCTAAAGTGTTCTACAGGTTTCTTCTGCGCAACCTGCCTGTACATCCAGTCGAAGCGTTTATAAAGCAGATCTTTCTTTCTCTTTTCCTTTTCTCAGTTCACTTTTTTTTCTGCTGGTGTCGCTGCCGACTAAACCTTTAAATTCTGTGTATGTCCTACAAATACGAAGTAGTTCACTAGTTCTTTGTGTCAGTTACTGCAAGTTACTTCACAAATCATGCTTGTTGCGAGGTCTAGAGATAACACGAGACATCAGTAAAGATAAACAAGAGAGATAATCATGGAAAAGCTGTTTTCCGGCTAAATAATATGATACCTCTCTTTTGTAACTATGTCTCAAAATGACAGCGTCACGAACTGCTGAGACATGAAACAATTTAAATTATGAGGGTAATCGAGTCAAACACATAATACAGAAAACATCTTTCGCATATGATGAAGGCTGTCCGATTTGGCAATCAACGACCCATAGCTGACATGCTAGTGTCAGGGTTGGTGAACCATAGCTCTAACCAAGACCCTGTACCACCTTTCCGTGGGTACCGCAGTAACAGGCCTAGCCTGGCTAACGGGGCAGGGATACCATAGTCCCTAGGGTGGTGGAGTCTGCTAAAGAAATGTTGTACATCCCCTGCTTTTTAACTGCACACAGGAACCGAAAAGATAGCCGCCATAACTCGCTCCCACTTCGAGACAATGATGTGCCTCAATATCCCAACGGAACACCAGCTCGCTGTTTATGTCAGATAGATAGATAGATAGATAGATAGATAGATAGATAGATAGATAGATAGATAGATAGATAGATAGATAGATAGATAGATAGATAGATAGATAGATAGATAGATGGATGGATGAATGGATGGATGGATGGATGGATAGATGGATAGATAGATAGATAGATAGATAGATAGATAGATAGATAGATAGATAGATAGATAGATAGATAGATAGATAGATAGATAGATAGACAGATTCTCTGTTATAGAAAACAAAACAGCAACACAACTCTTCACACCAGAGAAGAATCTCACCCCACCCCCACCCCCAACCCCACTCAGGCAAGCGTTTCGGCCCCTTTAAACTTAAAACGCTCTAAAGAGGGGTGGGCCCTATATACTAGTCAAAGACCTGGTAGAATATATCAGGACACAACGTCTAAAGCTGTCTTTGTGTGTTGACGGTTAACTGCGTCTCATGTGTTGAACAAAGCTAACATAAGCTGAGATCCGCTCACTGCCAGTTGTTGGCTGATTGTTTTGGGTCCATCGTGTGTCTTTGCGCAACGTAAAGACTGGTGGACATTGATTCAGATGTCTGTGGGTCATTTTTTTTTCCATTGGATAAGCAGAAAAGGGTAAGCAGAACGGATTTGTGGAGGTGTTTTAGAATGTGACACGGCCATTTTATCTTTTAAGTTGCATTTAGTTTTAGACAGACTGATTAACTGACCCGGACGTGAAGGTACAGGAGCTATCGGGGAAAATAGAAAGATGGACACTGACACGATTCTGTGAGGCGATTGGTTGGTTTGTTCTTCTTGTATGTTATGATCTCACGAAGTATTAACAGTAAGTTTGCTAGCCTACAGTACGAAGACAAACGACTCCAATCTTCTTGAACTTTGCAAGTCACAAAATATAATAAAATATTCAAAATACTAACGCAAGAAGACTATATCCCGACATGCCCATAACAAAGGGTTAATACTGTACATAGACTCGCAATGTAGATACTCTAAGGTGTAAGCGATGTAGCCAGAGAACAGTGACAGACAGGCTGAGGGAGATAACCGTGAGAAATGTTAGAAGACAACTGAAAAATAGTCACACATAGAAATAGTAAGGGGTACATATGTAAAGCATGACTGATGATTCATAACTTATTACCAAAAAAAAAAACAGCACTGAAATGGACACCTCAAAGGAAAGGGGGGGGGGGGGGGGTAGACCAAAAGAGACAAGGAGAAGAACAACTGAGAGGATGTTGAGTACTAGAGGGTTCAACCGGGCAAGAGAGGGTTAAAAAGTCGAAGGACAGGAGTTTGTAGAAAACCTTTGCGGAAGCCCTATGTGCCTTGGACACCTCATCATCATCATCATCATCATCAGTTGCCGTGCGGACTGGCTTTGGCTATTATGCTTCTCCAAAGTACACGATCCTTCATGCAAGCCATCAGCCCAGTTGGTGATCTCCTCTCACACCATCCTGTCAGACTGTCCAGTATCATTTCTCTTGGTCTTCCTCTTGATCTTCTTCCTTCTATTTTTCCTGTTGTTATAATATGTTCAATGCCCCCTCTTCTCATTGCATGTCCTATGAAAGTACATTGTCTCTCTCTTATCTTTTTGACAAAAAAAAAAAAAGATTCAGAAACACACAGAGAGAGAGAGAGAGAGAGATATTAGGTAAAGGTAAAGCGAAGGATCGGAAGAATGAAAACCTTTTGCAACCAGTTGCCCCGTGTAACTCGGGGCTAAATAAACAGAACAGCCCAAATGCGTAAACTATGAGCAAATAAAAATAAAAGAGGCCACATATTAGAGTAAAAATTATAATATAGTTTTGTTAGTATCTCTGTGAAATGAATTTCTTCTTCTTTCTTTCTCTCTTTCTTCTTCTTCTTTCCTTCTGTATTCCATCTTCTTCTTTCTTCCTTGTTCCTTCTGTCTTCCTTCTTCTTTCTTCTTCTCCTCCTTTCTCCCTCTCTCTTCCTTCTTCTTTCTCTTTCTTTCTTCCTTCTTTCTCCTTCTTTCTTTCTTTTTTCTTCCTTCTTTCTTCTTCTTTTCTCCTTCTTTCTTCCTTCTTTCTCTTTCTTCCTTCCTTCCTTCTTCTTCTTTCTCCTTCGTTCTCCTTCTTTCTCCTTCTTCCTTCGTTTCTCATTCTTTCTTCCTCCTTTTTTTCTTCCTTCTTTCTTCCTTCTCCTTATTTCTCATTCTTTCTTCTTCCTTCCTTCCTTCTTCTTCTTCTTCTTTCTCCTTCTGTCTTTTTTCTTCCTTCTTCCTTCTTTCTTCCTTACTTCTTTATTCCTTCTTCTTTTCTCCTTCTTTATTTCTTCTTTCTTCCTTCTTCTTCTTTCTCCTCCTTTCTTCCTTCTTTCTTTCTTCCTTCTTTCTTCTTCTTCTTCTTCTTCTTTCTTGTTCTTTCTGCCTTCTTCTTTCTCATTCTTTCTTCCTTCTTTAATCGTCTTGCAAGGCCCAACACATCCGACCTGGACTACTTTCTCCTAGGCGAAGAAATAGGCCGTTGACCGTTTGACATTCTGCATTTAATCATTCAAGTTTCATTACATGTCGACATATGACCAGTCCGTTATTCAGTCTTTCATTTGTATGTCCTTTGCGGAACTCCTGTAGGCCTCTCGGTTGTAAGCAAGATACCCTGCTGCTGATGAGTCCATTCGTAGATCATCAACGATGTCTTGCAGCCATCTTCGCCTTGGTCTCTTCTCTCTTTCTTTTTCTCATTATGTAGCCTTCCAAGACTGTCTTCTCTAAATTCTCATGACGTTTAATATGTCCAAAATATTAAAATTTTCTCTGTTTAATCTTCTTCACTAGCCAGCCTTCTTCAATATTAAGTTCTTTTAAGTATAGTCCGTTATTAGTTATCCAAAAATATGGCAATAAAAAATGTTACAATAAAGTAAATAGTTTTCTTTTAGACTTAGAATACTATAGACGTTAGTTATTTCTAGAAATTAATAGCTCACACGTTTACATATACATAATAATATATTACTTCTTGCTAAAGCCCCTCCATACATACAGACTGTTGTACTAGTGAAGTTTGGCTGTAGTGTTCCATGTGAGTTTCCATATTATCTTCTGCTAGCTATGGCGCAGTTGGAGAACTCTGTGAAATCCACAACTACCGAACTTGCGGATACACTAGACATGGCCAGTTTCGTCCTCCAAGATGCTCGTGAATATTTTACGAACCTTACAACCTATCTGAAGAATGTCACCATCATAACCTCGCGCCGACGCTCATCCGATCTCCTGCCGCTGGACAGTTGTGCTGGCGTGTTATGGACAGTTGTAATCCCTGTCACGTATTTCCTCATCGTCGTGGTAGTTCTTTGTTTCCTGTTCTTGTTTTTCTGGTACAAGAATATGTCTATCGCGACAAGCCAGTCTTGTGATTCTGCAGCTCAGGCCTATGCGGCAGGTGTTAGACACGACACAGCGGTTGAAGGTGAAGGCAATGTCAGCCTTGTGCAGGATTCTCGAGCCTGGAGCTGTTTAAATGATAATAATGGAGAGGGTCGAGCCGTATCCCAGAACTCCGACTCTTCCAAGGCTTCTATGAGATCTCTTGGTGTACTAACAACTAAAGATCTGGATGTCGCTTCCAATTTTGCGGCTTCCACCGAAAATAGATGTGTAGCTACTGGAATTAATAATCGTGAATCTCCGCATGAGGTACAGTGCGCCTCATCTTGGAGATTCTGTCATGCACCTCACGTTGATACGCCCGGTGGAAGCCGAGTGCTCGAAGTTGTGCGCTCGTTAGACACTAAAATGGCGGACACAGCAGGTCTGAGAGTAAGTGGGTCATCATCGTTTAGTAGCGACAGTCTGGACACAGTGATGACGAGGGATAGCCTCAGAGCAAGCACGGAGTCTCATCTACACGCATGTGCTGCCGCTGGGGAAATTGGACCGGAGGATTTGTATGAGAACAAAACTGTTGCCCCGGCAACTAGGAACATCGGCGTCACCATAGATATCAATGAGAACCCCGCTCCTAACTCTGCCATCGTCTTTAACAACCTCGATTTCAGAACCGAGCTTCCATATTTTAAAGATATGAAGAAAACGTGCGAAAGTGCGTGCAGCGGTTACACAAAGGCAAACATGCGTACGCAAGATTCAGTTCCACGTATCAGCTGTCGTTTTAAGAGTCTGGCTGAAGTCCAAAATTCGTCTTGTTCATCGCCATATCCCCGCCGTCCAGGCAGAGAGTTGTTTGAGTTACCCCATTCTGAATCGACCAGTAACAAACGATCATCTGCGAGTAAACAAAATTTACATTTACCCGTAACAAAATCGCTAAAAGAGGCAACTCGGACTCGGCGCCCGGTGATAGCAGATGCAGGTACAAGTGTCCACGAAGAACATTTGGACGGCCGTCGAATTATTCAGAATCCCAGTGAAGCCAGCCGTGAACCTCCTCGACAAACCAGCTTCTTTAGATTTCATGGTGAATATCTTCATGCGTTCCCCGCCATCAATTCATTCGACTCTCTCGAAGAAGTTGATTGCAAAGCTTCTCACTCTGCCACGTCCGTCCAGTACCAAGAGAAAGATAATATGCTTGATATGGGATTAATTGGCTTCAACACTTCTCCGGTGTCCCAGATGAACGTTATTTTATCCGAAGAACTTGCAGACAGCCAGAATAATAGTGTTATTTCTGCAGACGCCAGAAACGATGGCAGCTCACCTTACAGCCCCACCAACAGTTTACCAAGCAGCATCGTCAGGTAAGAAACTGCTCAGTTCTTCCTTCATTTCTTTCTTTCTTTCTTTGTTTTTTTTTTCTTTCAGTATATATTTACATGTAGTTATGTCTCTTGGATAAATTGGACTGTAGCTTGTACTTCCTGCATGAAGGAAACTGCAGAGCTAAACCTCTTGAGCAGTTTCATTAGGCCAGGCAGAGCATCTCAGTGTTTCACAGTTAGTAGAGTTGTGTGAGATGTGTCCCACAGCTTGAGGTGCATCTCAGTGTTTCACAGTTAGTAGAGGTGTGTGAGATGTGTCCCACAGCTTGAGGTGCATCTCAGTGTTTCACAGTTAGTAGAGGTGTGTGAGATGTGTCCCACAGCTTGAGGTGCATCTCAGTGTTTCACAGTTAGTACAGTTCTGTGAGATGTGTCCCACAGCTTGAGGTGCATCTCAGTGTTTCACAGTTAGTACAGTTCTGTGAGATGTGTCCCACAGCTTGAGGTGCGTTGAGCACTCGCACACAGATGGGAGTGCCCCTCTTGAGTTTTCAATATATAAGAGTTCACAGCCGATTTACCGCTCATTTAATATTAATAAAATATAAAATTCGTTTATATGCGTACAGATTATGTGGTTCCTTTACAAGAGAACACAATTTTGTAGGATTAGACCTGGAAAAAATCGTAGACAAAGCACTTTAGTGAGACGTGAAAGAAAGAAAAATCACACGAGAATTACCTGGGATTCGAACACAAAATTGTGTTCTTTTACTTTACCATAGGAAAGCCTCGCTGTTTCCTATTTATATAAAAAAAAATTGTTCCTTTACAAAAGCCCTCGTTGTGTTCTCGGGCAGATCGTGCGTTCATCTTTACGAAATATGAAGCTTGTACTATATGAACATAACCAAAATATGTAAATGACAGTCTGAGTTCTCAGTACACTCCTAGACTGTCGCGTATTTTACCTATAAAGTTCTTGTGATAATAGAAACGTCAAACTTGACCAAGCTTTTAATTACCTTCTCTCTCTCTCTCTCTCTCTCTCTCTCTCTCTCTCTGAACCTTAAGTGCCCAAGGCACATGAGACTTCCGCAAGGGTTTTCCACAAACGCCTGTTCTTTGCCTTTTTTCCGCTCTTGCCCAGGTGAGCCTTCTATTGCTCAACATCCTTTCTGTTGTTCTTCTCCATGTCTCTTTTGGTTTACCCTTACTTCTATTCCCCTGTGGTGTCCATCTTAGTGCTATTTTTGGTAGTGAGTTGTCAGTCATTCGGAGTACATGTCCCAACCATCGCCAGCGTCTTTCCTCAATAATTGCCGTCAGTAGCTTCATCTGCATTTCTGCCAACAAGATGTTATTTCCTATGGTGTTTGACCAAAATATTCTTCTAATTCTTCGTAAACATTTAGTCTGAAAAGAGTTGAGCTTGTTTTCCAGTGTCTTGATGATTTCCCAGCATTCACTTCCATAGAGTTGTACACTTAGAACATTACTCTTAAATATCCTGATTTTCGTCTTCATGCACCTGATGTCCGTATTATCTTGATAAAATCTTTGAAAATAACTGTTACCCATTAAATAGGTTTCTGAAGGGTACTTGTCTTAGACTTTGCTTATCTTTCTTCTTTGCTTGGGGATTTTGTTGTGTTGCTACATCTTATGAACTTGTACTTGTGCTTGTACGAACTCCCTGTAACTGTGAGCTGTTGTTCTTTGCAGCCGATGCTGTGAAGGTGTTGAGGCACAACATCGTATCGGCGTGGGAGAGGGTTATGGCAGTTACTTTTTCAGTCCCAGAGTACAGCTAAAAAAGCAGGGGGTGTGCAATGCTTCTTTAACAGACTCCGCCACCATGGGGACTATGGCGATCACTGTCCCGTTAGCCAGGATAGGCCTGTTAATGGGGGTACCACGGAGAGGTGGGACAGGGTCTTGGCCAGCTATTGTTCGCTAACCCTGACACTGGCACATCAGCTATGGGTCGCTGATTGCCTCATCGGACATGCGTCTTCACCCCCCCCCCTCATGAAATAATCATAAAAGCAAGTTCTGAAGCTGTCTTGATTATTTACGTACACGTAGAAGCTTAACACTGAACCATTTTTAAAAAGTTTTATTCAATTTTGTTTAAAAACCGTGCCATGCTTGATGTTTCCTTTTATTATTCAGATTCCACGCCAGCAAAGCAGAACTACCATCTGCAGCCTATCCTCTGCATAAACCAGAAAGTGTTATGCTGAATGTGACAGCCGAATCAAGCAACCATGCTGAGGAAAATCGAGGTTATAGCAGCTTATGTGACAGCCAAATAGATGGGGCGTCCTTGTATGCCAACAAAGGCAGCGACAGTCAATCAACTGAGACCCTCAACACCGCTCTTCTGTCATCAGGAAGCAGTTTCGAGCTGTCAGAATTTGTAGTGTCTTTTGAAAATGACGATGACGAGAGCAGCGTTAGACCTATCCATAAAAGTCTTAAATTTCTGAAAAAGGCTTCACCTCTCTCTGGTTTAGTCCACAACTTCCGGCAAAGATACAGCCTCGATGACAGTTTCCTTAAAAGAGCAAGAGAAGCATCAGAAGAAGAAGCGCTCATCCGATCACCTTTAATCAAATCTGAGCCAGGGATCAACCATACTAGACTCCAACATTCCGACTTTTTCAAGCGCGAGCCAGTAACTGTGGAAGAGAGACTGAAAGAGTTTGGTTTTATAAAAGGCAACAGAAAAAACATGTACTTTGTTAATCCAACTCCTGGCAAATTTGAGAGTAGAAGCGGATTTACAAACTCTGAGCCCAGATGTAATAAAGACACTAGGATGAACAATGAGTATCTCACAGGAAATGATAACCATCAACATCGTTCCCCTCGGCTACCGATCTCTAGGTTCGAAGTTTCAAATAGTTCATCAACTCAGAGCGAGGAAGACAATTCTAGGTCAGGGATTTTCCAGGTTCTAGATGGAAAAATCAATTTCTTTCGAGGACCTGCCATACCGGATAATTTCATAAATTGTTTACAGGGACCACATCTAGAAAATAAAGGCCAGCAGAGGGGAAAGACAGCTTCAAATGAAAAATGCGAAAAGCATACTGTGACCCATGACGAAGATCCTTTCTTTTCCGGAACAAGTCAGAATCAAACAGGAAATCAAGCAAGGCAGGGAGACGTAGAAACAATACACGAGGATCAAGGTTTCGATTTAAGCGTAGAACCAAACCATTCTGGACGTCAGGTGGCTGGTGCATTCAGACTGTGTGGAAGAGATTTCAGAAAAAGGCCTTTGAATGTAAGGGACTCATCAGTGTTAGCTCAAGCAGAACCAACACATAATGCCTCTTTTAAGCGCCGGATTCAGGGAACTTGGGTTGAGGAGACCTCTCTGATGAAAGAGGAAAATGTAGACCTAGATAACATTACAAATGCAGATGCTGGTCGCGGAAGTGATTCCGGATATACCGGCGCTAAGAAGGTTGTGGAGCGGACCAAAATACCAGTCAGATCAGACATGAAGACTGTAAGGACAACAGGTCTCACTCTCCAACGGCAGCGCACAAGTCGGAGCATTGCTCTAAGTGAAAACAACTGCAGTCATGGTTTTATTCCAACCTACAAGGGATGACTTTATTAGCAAAAAAGAGAGACCACATCTACAGGAGGCCTGCCTCAAGGACAGATTAAAATCGCAAGATATGGCCAAAATTAAACTTTCCGAACCTTTTTTGCGATGTGCTTTGGCATACATAGTGCAATAAACAAATCATAAATGGCACTTTTAACGATACAAACTGGCATATGATTCAGAGTTTATCAATCAACATGGGTTTTCACGTTTTGTCTCCCATGAAATACCTTATTTTGTAATTTAAAAACTTCACACTCATAATCCTAAGTCTTTCATTTCTTCAAACAAAAACTTCACACTCATAATCCCAAGTCTTTCAGTTCTTCAAACAAAAACTTCACACTCATAATCCTAAGTCTTTCGGTTCTTCAAACAAAATCTTTCAGTGTCTCAGCTCTGACAAGTCATTCAGATAAATATCCAATGATTTTTGTTGGATTAGGACCCAGATAGATCAAGACTCAATAATTTTTGTTGGAATAGTCAATCACACAGATCACGTCCAAATGATTTTTGTTGGATTAGGCACCCAGATAGATCTAAAACCCATGATTTTTGTTGGAATAGTAACTCAGACAGATCAAGACCCAATGACTTTTGTTGGATTAGATACCCAGATAGATCAAGACCCAAAGATTTTTGTTGGAATAGTCATTCAGACAGATCAAGATCGAATGATTTTTGTTGGATTAGACACCCAGATAGATCAAGACCCAATGATTTTTGTTGGAATAGTCATTCAGACAGATCAAGACCCAATTAATTTTGTTTGATTAGGCGCCCAGATAGATCAAGACCCAATGATTTTTTTTTGGAATAGTCATTCAGACATATTAAGATCGAATGATTTTTGTTGGATTAGACACCCAGATAGATTTTTGTTGGAATAATAACTCAGTTCAAGACTCAATGAATTTTGTTTGATTAAGCGCCCAGATAGATCAAAACCCAATGGTTTTTGTTGGAATAGTCATCCAGACAGATCAAGACCCAATGACTTTTGTTGTATTAGACACCCAGATAGATCAAGACTCAATGATTTCTGTTGGAATACTCATTCAGACAGATCAAGATCGAATGATTTTTGTTGGATTAGGCACCCAGATAGATCAAGAACCCATTACTTTTGTTGGAATATTCACTTATACAGTTCAAGACCCAATGATTTTTGTCGGATTAGACACCCAGATAGATCAAGACTCAATGATTTTTGTTGGAATAGTCATTCAGACACATCAGGACCGAATTACTTTTGTTGGATTAGATACCCAGATAGATCAAGACCCAATGATTTTTGTTGGAATAGTCATTCAGACAGACCAAGATCGAATGATTTTTGTTGGATTAGACACCCAGATAGATCAAGACTCAATGATTTTTGTTGGAATAGTCATTCAGACAGATCAAGATCGAATGATTTTTGTTGGATTAGACACCCAGATAGATCAAGAACCATGATTTTTGTTGGAATAATAACTCAGACAGATCAAGACCCAATGAATTTTGTTGAATTAGGTACCCAGATAGATCAAGACCCAATGATTTTTTTTGGAATAGTCATTCAGACAGATCAAGACCCATTTAATTTTGTTTGATTAGACGCCCAGATAGATCAAGACCAAATGATTTTTGTTGGAATAGTCACTCAGACAGGTCAAGATCGAATGATTTTTGTTGGATTAGACACCCAGATAGATCAAGAACCCATGGTTTTTGTTGAAATAATAACTCAGGCAGATGAAGACCCAATGACCTTTGTTGAATTAGACACCCAGATAGATCAAGACCCAATGATTTTTGTTGGAATAGTCACTCATACAGGTCAAGATTGAATGATTTTTGTTGGATTAGACACCCAGATAGATCAAGAACCAATGATTTTTGTTGGAATAGTCATTCAGACAGATCAAGATCGAATGATTTTTGTTGGATTAGACACCCAGATAGATCAAGACCCAATGATTTTTGTTGGAATAGTCATTCAGACAGATCAAGATCGAATGATTTTTGTTGGATTAGACACCCAGATAGATCAAGAACCCAATTTTTGTTGGAATAATAACTCAGACAGTTCAAGACTCAATGAATTTTGTTTGATTAGGCGCCCAGATAGATCAAGACCCAATGATTTTTGTTGGAATAGTCATTCAGACAGATCAAGATCGAATGATTTTTGTTGGATTAGACACCCAGATAGATCAAGACCCAATGATTTTTGTTGGAATAGTCATTCAGACAGATCAAGATCGAATGATTTTTGTTGGATTAGACACCCAGATAGATCAAGAACCCATGATTTTTGTTGGAATAATAAATCAGACATTTCAAGACTCAATGACTTTTGTTGGATTAGACACCCAGATCGATCAAGACCCAATGATTTTTGTTGGAATAGTCACTCAGACAGGTCAAGATCGAATGATTTTTGTTTGATTAAGCACCCAGATAGATCAAGAACCCGTTACTTCTGTTGGAATATTCACTCATACAGATCAAGACCCAATGACTTTTGTTTGATTAGACTCCCAGATAGATCAAGACCCAATGGTTTTTGTTGGAATAGTCATTCAGACAGATCAAGATCGAATGATTTTTGTTGGATTAGACACCCAGATAAATCAAGAACCCATGATGTTTGTTGGAATAGTCATTCAGACAGATCAAGATCGAATGATTTTTGTTGGATTAGGCACCCAGATAGATCAAGACCCAATGGTTTTTGTTGGAATATTCACTCATACAGATCAAGACCCAATTATTTGTATTGGATTAGGCACCCGGTTAAATTAAGACCCAATGACTTTTGTTGGATTAGGCATCAAGATAGATCAAGAATCCATGATTTTCATTGGAATAGTCACTCAGACAAAGACACAATGATCATTGTTGGATTCAGATTAAAAACGAATGATTTTTGATGGCACAGCCACCCATGTATGTTAGGAACTTGAGCAGTTGTCCATTTGATTTCATTTACTGATCAGATAGTGTGACTTATCTTTTTTTTACATCAGTTCTGAACAGTAAACTGTCATTTAAATGACTGCAGGCCTCTTTGTCCATGATATATACAGGATGGCTGTACTCTGTAGTCTTTTGATCTATGTTCATGTGATCTGTTCTCAGAAGAATCTCAGTCTCTTGATAGCCAATGTGAAAAATGTCTTGCCTAGTCATGAAACCTGCTTCAGTGAGTGCAGTATTTAAAGCATCAGTGTTACCTTGGGCTCAGCCTTTCCTCAACAACGTACTGTGACATACATAGTGCCATAAACAAATCATATACTGCACTTTTAGTGTTACAAACAGGCATATGATTCAGAGTTTATTAATAATTATGTGTCTTTCTGGCTTATCTTTATCAGTTTCCAGAAATCATATCCTCTGTTATTGTGCTATAGAGGTCATCAATTTTTTTAGCTTTAATTTCATTCGTTTAATCTGGTTAATTTTTGTTCTGTGTTAAGTTTCATTTGCTTAAGTTTATTTTACTTTGGTGTATTTTGAATAAAAGAAACAAATTACTGAAGCAAAATTGCATATTTATTGAAATTCTTTGTTCCTTTACATTTGAGTTTTTTGTTAAGGAATTAAATATCTTATTATGGCATCTTGTTACCTCTTTCTCCTGCATTTTAAACATGCTAATTTGTTGTCTTTAATTCTCTCCCCCCCCCCCCCCATGTCATTATTTATGTCCCATAATGCATTTATTAATATATTAAAATACTCTGCATCAAGTGGAAAGAATTCAAGAACAATGCAGAGATAGATGGGCGAACAACAACCAGTCTCATGGGTGATCAGGAAAAGGAGATGGACATATGTTGATCACGTGATGGGAAGAAACGATCAGAGTCAGAGAACCTCAAAACAAGCTATTAAGTGGAACACAGCAGACCGAAGAAAAAGAGGCAGACCGCGGGAAACTCTGAAGAGGACATTGTTAAGAGAGGCCAAATTAGTAGGCATAAAATCCCTTGATGAGGTTGAAAAGCTCGCCAAAAACAGGACATGTTGGCCAACTAACTTGCGAGCCCTATGTGACGTTTAACAGCACAGAAAGGATATAAGATATAAGATATCGCATTTGCTTTCCTCTCCCCCCAACCCACCCCACCACTGTTTTCTTCCTTCATCTTTCCCTCCCTCCAGGTTCTGTTTTTTTTTTCAGCCCTTCTCGTTTCCTCAATATAATTTATCATTCCTTGCAAATCATTAAGTTTTTCATTATCACTTCACATTCCAAATTCATCTTTTACTGTCTGTCATTATCTTTACAATCTGAACTTGGTCTTGCCTCACGATTTTTTCTCTCTGCTCGTCCGGTATGATCCCTCTTCCACTTCACATTTTGTACTCATTTTATGGCAGCCTCTTTGGCCGAGTGATTAGGTGCTCAGTCTACTAATCTGGTGGTACCAGGTTCCAAGTCCCAGTAGCAGTCCCACAACACCAAAAAAGCCTTGATGTTCATCATCATCATCATTATCAGATGCTATATCTGACTGGCGTTGGCTATTAATCTTCTCCAGAGTACACGATCCTTCATGCAGGCCATCAGCTCCTCTCACACCATCCCGTCAAACTGTCCAGTATTATTTCTCTTGGTCTTCCTCTTGATCTTCTTCCTTCTGTTTTTCCTGTTGTTATACCATTTTCTATGCCCCCTCTTCTCATTGCATGTCCTATGAAAGTAAATTGTCTCTCTCTTATTTTTTTTACAAGATTTTTTTGTGTCTCCAGCTCTTCTCATACATTCTTCATTAGTTATTTTTGCTGTCCAAGGGATTCTCAAAATTCTTCTAATAAACCACATTTCTGCTGCTTCCAATGATTTTTGTGCAGACCTGCCTATTGTCCATGATTCACTTCCATATAACAAGATAGGTTCAATATAGCATTTTAGGACTCGTTTTCTAACATGCTCAACCAGCCTTTAAAAACAAGTACCAGAGAAACCTGGGAAGGTAAAATTAGGTCAGGCATGATACTGACCACTTCACATTTTCATGTGCCGATAGTCTTGGAAATATGGGCCTAACACCGTATCTTCAATATGCCTCAATGGTATGGGAACGGGGATTTTTACCTTACCGTACCTATTCTCATTTTATACTTCATTCTTAGTCTCTATCATTTTGATTTCCATCTTTTCTCTTCCATTTGTTATAATTTCTTCTCTCACTTGACACTCATTATGTATCCACTTTCATTTTTAATAAATGACCTCTATTTTGAAACATGTATTCCTTATTGCTTCATCTTTGATCACCACATGTTTGGAAATATCCGGAAGTTTAAAATTACCTTAGCGAAAATTCGATCCAAAGAGAAGTTGTACAAGTAGGCCTGATTGGTCCAACTGTAAGTAAAATTATAAACCTAGCCTTCTGATTAAAATTTGGGGTTAAAATTTAAATACTCCCTCCCTCAGCTTGAGTGTCTTTTATTTGGTCTTAGAAAAGATGATAAGGTTGAGTTTATCCTGATTCTGGCTTTCATACTTGATAAGGTTAAGTTTATCCTGATTCTGCCTTTCACACTTGATAAGGTTAAGTTTATCCTGATTCTGGCTTTCATACTTGATAAGGTTAAGTTTATCCTGATTCTGCCTTTCATACTTGATAAGGTTAAGTTTATCCTGATTCTGCCTCTTTCATACTTCTCAACCATAAAACAAACTCTTGATTATATTACTCCAAGTACAGAAGAATGAATGCAATTAATTTCTGAATTTCCGGTGCTATGAATGTAGAATCATCATCATCATGTGTTGCGTCGACTGGCATTGGCTATTATGCTTCTCCAGAGTACACGATCCTTCATGCAGGCCATCAGCTCAGTTAGTGATCTCCTTTCACACCATCCCGTCAGACTGTCCAGTATCATTTCTCTTGGTCTTCCTCTTGATCTTCTTCCTTCTATTTTTCCTGTTGTTATAATATTTTCAATGCCCCCTCTTCTCACTGCATGTCCTATGAAAGTACATTGTCTCTCTCTTATCTTTTTGACAAGGTTTTTTGTCTCTCCAGCTCTTCTCATACATTCTTCAGATAAATGAATGTAGAAATGAGATTTAAAAAGCTTCCATCTTTCATGGCCACAAACTATCATGATTGTTTAAAAAAATGACAAAGAAGCTAAATAAGAATCTGTACAGACAAACTCACAAAATGAAAATGAAGTCATAAAATGAGCAAATGGAAACTAAATTAGTTGTGAAAGACAAAACCAATTATTTAATAAAAATATTTTATTTATAAGAGTATAAAATATTTATTTATGAAAAAAAAGGTTCATTTCACAAGTACTGACCAGCAATTATATATCAACAAAGTATAAACAAAATACTGATAATATGAAAACAACTTCTGCATACCAATGACCCATAACTCGGAGAACCATCACCAAATGTATGTTAATTTTTTTCTTTAAAAATGACCCACCACCAATAATATCTCTAAAGCACTCGAAGTTCTTCAGCCGAAGATGAATGTGTTGGTCCACAAGGCACATAAAGGCAACACAAAGCAACCCAAAGCTCTTTTCAGAATGAATGAAGAAGAAGACTGTATGCTCTGCTTCAACCATTTACTGTTTCGTGCTCACTTAACCCTTTAAGTATCTATGCCCACCACCTCCCCCCCCCACACACACACAACAGATAAGTGTCTTTATTCCTTTTACCTTTACGTTTCATTGTTTGTTTTGTTCTGCCCTTTTATTATTTTTTTTCCCAGTCTTTTAGAGTCCATGTTTGTTGGTTTTTCAGTATTTCCAGGTTTTTGTAATTCTTATTTGAATATCTTTTGTTGTATTTTGTAATATTTTATTCAATCTTTTTAGCTGATGATCTTATATTCTACACTTCCTTACACTCCATCAAGATTCATGCTCTCAAACCATTTTGTGTCATTTAAAAGGGAGGCCACTGTGAGAAAAAAAAAGTATACAGGGTGTCCAAGTTTTTATGATAAAAAAAAATAATAACAATGTTAATGCCCCCAGTATGATTATGAAATTATTGCTCTACTTACATTTTAAATGCAGAGTTAGTCAAGTGAAACCAGCCAGTTCTATATGTGTGTGGTGTCCTAAAGGAAGGGCTGTTGTTTACATATATCTGTGTGATGTTCTAAAGGAAATGCTGTTGTTTACATATATTTGTGTGATGTTCTAAAGGAAAGGCTGTTGTTTACATATATTTGTGTGGTGTTCTAAAGGAAGGGCTGTTGTTTACATATATTTGTGTGGTGTTCTAAAGAAAGGGCTGTTGTTTACATATATTTGTGTGGTGTTCTAAAGGAAGGGCTGTTGTTTACATATATTTGTGTGGTGTTCTAAAGCAAAGGGTGTTGTTTACATATATCTGTGTGGTGTTCTAATGCAAAGGGTGTTGTTTACATATATCTGTGTGGTGTTCTAAAGCAAAGGCTGTTGTTTACATATATTTGTGTGGTGTTCTTAAGCAAGGGCTACTGTTTACATATATTTGTGTGGTGTTCTAAAGCAAGGGCTACTGTATACATATGTCTGGTTCTAAAGCAAGGGCTACTGTTTACATATATCTGTGTGGTGTTCTAAAGCAAGGGCCAGTGCTTTTATATATATATATATATATATATTTGGGTGGTGTTCTAAAGCAAGGGCCATTGCTTATATATATATTTGTGTGGTGTTCTAAAGCAAGAGCTAATGTTTACATATATCTGTGTGGTGTTCTAAAGCAAGGGCCATTGGTTATATATATTTATGCGGCATTCTAAAGCAAGGGCCATTGCTTTTATATATATATATATATATATATATTTGTGTGGTGTTCAAGGGCTATTGTTTACATTCCAGATGCACAAATAAGAAAATAAATATGATAAACATGGACTTAATGACTTGGCTTTTACTCTAGTGACTGGTTAATTAAGAGATCCAAGCAATTTAAACACAACTGGAAGAACATTTCCAGATAACCTACATGGATATTGTACTAAGCATGTTAGAAAAGAAACGTTCACTGTTTAAAGAACATATAGTCACCGCTGGTTACAATTTACATCAATTTTAGGTATACATCTTCAGTTTATCACTTGTGCTGAAACATACATAGCACAATTTTGAGACATAAAGAAAAAAAAAATACACGTTATATTGTTGTCCGTGTAACATTCAATTACATGACAATGTAAAAGGATTCATCACACATGCAGATGACTGTAAAATGCACAGCAAAATCACCGGAGCAAAACCAGCCATTCTGTATTTGTATAGTGCTCTAAGGCAGGCTTGCTGTACCAGTGCAATCTGGTCAATGCGGCAGAGACTCACCTGGATCTGTTCCAGGTATGAAATTAAAAACCATCATCACACTCTTTTTTTCTTTTTCTGACGTCACCATCTGCTTCCGGCATGAATGATCTTCATCACAGGAACCAGATGACAGGAACTCAAGTTTACTATGTCAGGAAGGGATATGGAGTCAGGTATGCAATTAGAGTCAGCACAAATGCCAAATGGGAGTCATAAGTTGGAAACAGTTTTGGATGGAGTCAGTATTTGATAAAGGTAATCCTGTCATGCCTTAGAGGCACATAGAGATATGGTGTTCGTGCCCATATTTTCCTTGACCTGTCAGTACACTAGAGGGTGATATGGTCAGTATCACGCCTGGCCGCCTTCCCTTCCCCAATTCCAGAAGAAGTCGGGTACCCATTTCTACAGCTGGGTGACTGGAGTGCCTCCAGCTGGACTCAAACCCCCAACCTTCGCCACGAGAGACCAGTGCACTAACCACTTCGCCACTCAGACACCCAGTCAGTATCTGAAGAAATACATATTTATCAAGGAGTCTTAGTACCAATAAAAAATCCACCTTTATGGGGGGGGGGGGGATGTCTTAGTATCCACAGAAAAACACCTTTACTGAAGGAGTCTTAGATGATACAAAAAATATTGGTGTCAGAGTTGATTATCTGGCATACCAACTCCACAGATTGTAAGGAGAATATCGATAACAACCAGTCTCAAACTAAATAATTCTATCTTTCATTTGTTTCCATCAACTGACAACTAATAAATCTCCAACAGTGTAATTCTCCAACAGTGTAATTCTCCAACAGTGTAGTTCCATCTGTAATTTGTGTTCATAAATCAACAACCAATAAATCTCCAATGATGTAATTCTATCTGTGTTTCATGTCCATCAATCAACAATCAGACAATAATCAAATATGTCATCCTATGTGTGACTAGTGAATTATTAATCAATAACAAACTTCAAACTATATAATCCCATCTGTGACTAGTGAATTATTAATCAATAACAAACTTCAAACTATATAATCCCATCTGTGATTAGTGAATTATTAATCAATAACAAACTTCAAACTATATAATACCATCTGTGACTAGTAAATTATTAATCAATAACAAACTTACAAACTATATAATCCCATCTGTGACTAGCAAATTATTAATCAATAACAAACTTCAAACTATATAATCCCATCTGTGACTAGCGAATTATTAATCAATAACAAACTTCAAACTATATAATCCCATCTGTGACTAGCGAATTATTAATCAATAACAAACTTCAAACTATATAATCCCATCTGTGACTAGTGACTCATCAACAAATAACCAACAAATCTCAAACTATGCAATCTTATCTGCAATACATGTCTGGCAAGAACTTTGTGTGCAACACACACTTGTAAATCATACATTTTAAACTAATATGAAAAGAAATATATAACAATTAGCAACTTTCATGCAAAATCTATACTTCTAAACATATACTCAGTGCTTCATAAAAACATGAAAATAAAAATTTTCCAGATTTTTTTTTGTGGTGACCTTGTATAACAAAGTAACACAAATTGCTATTGAAATTTCCACATGATGAAAAATATTTTTAAAATATTTATACCCCTTAAAAAAGTAAAATCTGCATAGGCTTTACAAAAATTTGATAATTGTGAAGATTTTGATCTTTCACTGAAAAACAGCTTAAGTAACTTTGTATTAAGCACAAACATTATATTAAAATACAAAATAAAACAGAAATAGTATTGATTTCCTTCTTTGATCATTCTCATGTGTCAACATGTATACTTCTGAAGTAAGCAAGGTCAGCTGGAGTTTGTGTACTACTCCAAACTCCTTTAAATCAGTGTAAAACTAGATGGACTGATTTAAATCAGTGTAAAACTAGGTGGACTCATTTATTTCATTGTAAAGCTAGATGAACTGCTTTAAATCATTTGTAAAAGATGGACTTAATTAAATCAGTGTAAAACTAGATCTAACATCTTACATCTTTCTCGTGCTGTTAAACATCACACAGGGCTGGCATAGTTGTTTGCCAAGTTTTCCTGTTCTTGGCGAGTCTTTCAACTTCATCAAGGGATGTTATGCCCACTAAACTGGCTTCTCTTAACAATGTCCTCTTTAGAGTCTCACGTGGTTGACCTCTTTTTCTTCGGCCTGTTGTGCTCCACTTGATAGCTTGTTTTGGTATTTTCTGATTGTTTCTTCTCATCACATGGCCGACATATGTCCATCTTCTTTTTCTGACCATCCATGAGACAGGTTGTTGTTTGCTCATCTGTCTTATCTCTGCGTTGTTCTTGAATTTGTTCCACTTTATACCAAGTATAAAACTAGATGAACTACTTTAAATCAGTGTAAAACTAGATGGACTACTTTAATTCAAGAGTACAACTAGATGGAATAATTTAAATCATGAAACTAGACCGTGCGCTCCCTCTGGGTGTAATTCGAGATTTCTATAAGGTTTCCATCAGGGTCTCGAACATACACAGATCTTATAATGCCTACAGCCCCAGTTCTATCAACAGGCCCTTCTATCACCTCAATTCTGCAGGCCTGAAAATACACAAAAAAAAAAAAGAAAATTGTTGATACATCACACATAACATTCAAACTACCACTGTTCCTCTCATGTGATATAAATCACAAATTTAGCTCAAAGACATTTTTGTCATACTTAGAATCAGGTGGGAGTGTTATGTTGGAAAAGCAAGAATGGTAGAAAGTTAGAATTTGGGCAACATTCATTCACTCATTCATTAGCGCACATCCGTTGCTGAACTTTGCCTCACTAACAGCTCTCTTGAAAGCCTCTCAGCTGTAAGCAAGATGTCCTGCTACTGATGCATCCATTCACAAATCATCAACAACATCTTGTTGCTATATTCACCTTGGTCTTCTCCTCTTTCTTTTTCCCAATATGCATCCTTCCAATACTGTCTTCTCCAAATTCCCATGATGTTTAATATGTTCGAAATAATCTTTTTTTACTAACCAACCTTCTTCAATATTAAATTCTTGTATTATTTGTACTTTTTTTTTTGGATCCATGATCATTGTTAAAATATCAAAAAAGGGCAACCTTAGTGACTGTAACAACTGGAGAGGAGTAACCTTAACTCTTTGGGTATTTGGACACGCGTCCTGCGTGGTTGTATCCCCATTACGAAATACTTATAGACGCGAGGCGTGATGATGGTTTGTAGCTCTCTAATTTTGAAAATAATCAAAGTATCTTAAAACCAGCAGTTGACTTCCTTCCGGAATTCAGTTGTCCACATTAAGCGCATGGTTTGAGCAGAAAACAGAGCGATTCTTTGTTCATTTAAAGCCAGTTTTTCAAAGTTTATCGTCGCTAGGCCTTTGTTTATCAACAAATATGGCTTCCAGTGCTAGTTTCTTTAGTCCAGAGCAGCATATTTCTGCATTACAAGCTCAGAATTTAATTTAAAATTGTCTAGACTGTGGTGTAGAGAATATAGTAGTAGAAATTGTAAATTTTCGGCACACGTGGCAGTGATTGAAAGAATTTTTCGTGTTTTTTTTGGTCCAGCAGCAAAATGTGTTAGAAGGGTAGCTGGTGATACTACTTCTCAGCTTTTTGCTAGTACTAGCTGTAATATCACAACAATTAATGCTGGAGATTGTGGAATTAAAAAAATTAAATGTTGTAGAATGCTTCAAATTTAAAAAAAAAACAAAAACCAAAACACAATGGCCTGTTTTCTGGTAAATATTAGTCAACGACCGCCCACTTGTTTTCATGTAAATATTACCCACCCACTTGGTGTTTTTAGTTTGCTGTAAATGCATAACTAGTGCATATTTTCATGTAAATTTTGGAAGATATGTTAAAGAACAGATGTTTGTGTACATTTTTATTCATTTTGGAATTATATAAACAACTACAGTGGATTAACTTGATGGGTAAGTGACAAAAAATTTATTTTATTCCTTCATTTTCCATTCTTTCTTCTCAGTTCTTAGCACTTTTTTGTTGTTGTATACTAACAAAAGGTTAAAAATTTTATTTGAAAAACAAAATACATTTTTTCTTCTTCAAAATAAGGTATAATACTTCATACTACAGATCAGATTATGCCTTTGTTATTCTTTTAAATGTGACAACCATCCCATTTCACATTGTGAAATTTACCCCCCTTGGTCTTTTGAGGGAAACACCCCCAGTATACAAAGAGTTAATATCAGTTGTGTCAAAAGTATTTTGTAAGGTCATTTTGATCATTCTCATGTGTCAACATGTATACTTCTGAAGTAAGCAAGGTCAGCTGGAGTTTGTGTACTACTCCAAACTCCTTTAAATCAGTGTAAAACTAGATGGACTGATTTAAATCAGTGTAAAACTAGGTGGACTCATTTAAATTAGTGTAAAACTAGATGAACTGCTTTAAATCATTTGTAAAAGATGGACTCAATTAAATCAGTGTAAAATTAGATCTAACATCTTACATCCTTCCCGTGCTGTTAAACATCACACAGGGCTGGCATAGTTGTTTGCCAAGTTTTCCTGTTCTCGGCGAGTCTTTCAACTTCATCAAGGGATGTTATGCCCACTAAACTGGCTTCTCTTAACAATGTCCTCTTTAGAGTCTCACGTGGTTGACCTCTTTTTCTTCGGCCTGTTGTGCTCCACTTGATAGCTTGTTTTGGTATTCTCTGATTGTTTCTTTTCATCACATGGCCTACATATGTCCATTTTCTTTTTCTGAACTCCATGAGACAGGTTGTTGTTTGCTCATCTGTCTTATCTCTGCATTGTTCTTGAATTTGTTCCACTTTATACTAAGTATAAAACTAGATGGACTACTTTAAATCAGTGTAAAACTAGATGGACTACTTTAATTCAAGAGTACAACTAGACGGAATAATTTAAATCATGAAACTAGACTGAGCGCTCCCTCTGGGTGTAATTCGAGATTTCTATAAGGTTTCCATCAGGGTCTCGAACATACACAGATCTTATAATGCCTACAGCCCCAGTTCTATCAACAGGCCCTTCTATCACCTCAATTCTGCAGGCCTGAAAATACAACAAAAAAAAAGAAAATTGTTGATACATCACACGTAACATTCAAACTAGCACTGTTCCTCTCATGTGATATAAATCACAAATTTAGCTCAAAGACATTTTTGTCATACTTAGAATCAGGTGGGAGTGTTATGTTGGAAAAGCAAGAATGGTAGAAAGGCAGAATCTGGGCAACATTCATTCATTCACTCATTAGCGGACATCCGTTGCCGAACTTTGCCTCCCTAACAGCTCTCTTGAAAGCCTCTCAGCTGTAAGCAAGATGTCCTGCTACTGATGCATCCATTCACAAATCATCAACAACATATTGCTGTTATCTTCGCCTTGGTCTTCCCCTCTTTCTTTTTCCCAATATGCATCCTTCCAATACTGTCTTCTCCAAATTCCCATGACGTTTAATATGTTCAAGATAATCTTTTTTACTAACCAACCTTCTTCAATATTAAATTCTTGTATTATTTGTACTTTTTTTTTTGGATCCATGATATATGAAGAACTCTTCTGTAGCATTTACATTCAAAGGCAACATAAAAAAAAAAAAGGTTAAAAGAAGGCTTGTGGTTGTTTTGGCCTGTTCTTCCACTTTATCTGGCCAAGTAACATGGAGAACCTGCCTTTCCCCATTTGTGTTAACCCTTTCTCAGTTCTTGATAAGAAGGATCAGGTACCTATATTTGGAGCTGTGGAAGATGCCAGAAAGTGAACAGAAAAATATCTTGCACAGACTGTCTTAGTGTTCAATCCTCTGTCAGGATTTTCTGTTATGATTTATTCCCTCTATAGTAAGGGTTCTTAATCAAGGGGTATCTTTACTCCTTTGAGATATGAGAACCAAATGATTGCTGGGGAAATAAGACTTGGGTTCTGAACAGTTTCTGTTTCTGAAAAATTATTTCTACACTAGAATTTTCTTCCACTGTTATGTTTCAAAATGTTCATATGTGAAATAACACCAACGTACTAAAATTTTTTTGGAAGTCATGCACCTAACAGGATTGGTGATGATGATGATGATTTCAGCATTCTGTGAAGGGATTATGGGGATGTAATGGGCAATCCAATTGAGGTCTGTAATAGTATAACAGTTAACAACCGCCTACACTATAACATGGTTGGTCTGACAGCTGCAGGTAGTACGGTTTCCTGTCAAATATCAAGATCGGCATATACAGATAAAAATGCCTAAGGAAAATACTCGGCATCAAGTGGAATGAATTCAAGAACAATGCAGAGATAAGACAGATGACTGAACAACAACCAGTCTCATGGGTGATCAGGAAAAGGAGATGGACATATGTTGGTCACTTGATGAGAAGAAATGAGCAGAGAATCCCAAAACAAGCTATCAAGTGGAACACAACAGGCTGAAGAAAAAGAGGCAGACCGCGTGAAACTCTGAAGAGGACATTATTAAGAGAGGCCAAGTTAACAGGCATAAAATCCTTTGTTGAGGTTGAAAGACTCGCCGAAGACAGGAAAAATTGGCGAACTACTTTGCGAGCCCTATGTGACGTTTAACGGCACGGGAAGGATATAAGATATATATAAGAAGATATACAGATACTTATATACAGAGTGGGTGAAAAGTCCCACCACACCTGTTATTATATATAGTGTGATTTTTTGTTTAATGTTTATTATGAATGTTATTTATGAATGTTATATTATTATTTATGAATGTATTATGTTATTATTTATGAATGTATTATGTTATAGATCTAGACAAACGAAAGTTATGTATGCACAAGAGATGAGGGAAACAAGACCAGGGGTCTGACCAAAGCAGAGATGGAAAGACAACATAGAAAAGGATATAAAAGAAATTGGTGTCACCAACTGGAGAGAGAAGATTAGGAATAGAGAGAAATGAAGGCAAACTTTAGCTGCAGCAATGAACCTTAATGGCTCAGAAAGCTGAAGAAGAAGACCTCTTATAGATCTGCAGAGATCATGGTGAAACATACACTGATGTCTTAGATCCAAAACAGGCTCATTCATAAATACAGCATTAAAAAAAAAATCACACTACACATAACAATGGGCATCTGACTGGCAATGTGGTCAATGCACTAGTCTACCATGGTGACGGTCAGGAGTTCAAATCCGGCCAGAGGTGCTCCAGTCACCCAGCTGTAGAAATGGGTACCCAGCTTCTTCTGGAAAGGTGGCCAGGAGTGACGCTGACCACATCATCCTCTAGTGTGTCGACAGGTCAAGGAAAATATGGGCACTAACACCATACCCCTATGTGCCTCCAAGGCATAACAGGGTTACTGTTACCCTTTTTTTTTTAACATAACAATAGGTGTAGTGTGACTTGTCGCCAAACATACATGCCCCTCCACCAAACATACATGCCCCCACCAAACATACATGCCCCTCCACCATACATACATGCCCCCCACCAAACATACATGCCCCCCCCCCCACCATACATACATGCCCCCCACCAAACATACATGCCCCCCACCATACATACATGTCCCCCACCAAACATACATGCCCCCCACCATACATACATGCCCCCCACCAAACATACATGCCCCCCACCATACATACCAAAAGAAACTCAAAATCCAAAAAATGCTGCGTAAAATGACAAAAGATGAAATTAAGTCTCCCAGTTTTGCCCTGCAGATATCACTCCATAGTATTTGTCTGAAGGATCCATAACAATAACAACAGCAAATATTAAATTAACATCAAGCATAACATGCCTACCTTCAAGTGTTCAGAAACCTCTTCTAACGGGGACTGTGTGATGAAGCACAAGTCAGCTGAGCCTGGAGTTGGTTGATATGCCTTCGGTTCAAATTCCTTCCGAAGTTCATGCAGATTGATCTTCTGGTTTCCAAAGTTCAGAGCCTTCCTTCCACCCTAAGTTTAAAGAAATGCTTGTTTTAGGCCTTCTTTCTAATTACGGTTTCATTTCCTTTTAGAGTTAATATGATTGGTTTAATTTTTCCACACAAGTCTGCAATGATTGGTTAACTTTTGTTCCCTCACTTCTCACCATTGAATGGCTGGGTTTTATCCTTGATCACACTAGGATTTCTTAGAAATTTCTTTCACCTCACATGAATTAGTTTACAAAATACTGGTTCTCTCTATAGTACATTCGGTACTTTATACCCTTTCTTTTTACTGTAAAATGAAACACGTTTTACACACATCATCTTCTCCTGGGAACAACTGTGTTAAGAACACACTTATCTTAACATAGTCTTTGCGAGACAGGGAACATAGATCTGTTTGCTTAAAAACTCTGACCTACTTATGTAGCCCAGAAACCTGTAGCAATCAACACTAATTGTAATGTCAGGATGGTGGATGGATAGGGATATGGAGATCACCGGCAAGGATGAGGAAAATCTGATGTGAAACGAATAAATCCAGGACATGACAAGCCTATCGGTCTCTATAACAATGGCTATCAGAATGAAGTAAACAAAACAGAGCCAGCAGACTATAGGTGACAGGGAATGGATATCATTGAAGCATTCATCAGATTCCTCATCCAAAAGTTGGAGTATCTCTGAAGAACTGTCTCAAAGCCATTGGGCCTGATGTGGGGAAGGGGCTTGAATACAGTCGCCTGAAGCTGGAAAAAAAAAAGGCCATCCTACACTGCTGTCATCATGGCAGTCCGAGCAAGACCACAGTCTGCCCTAGCAAGGAAAGGTGATGAAGTCGGAGGTACCCAGCAAGGAAGGCGCATCACAAAAATCAGGGTCCGTGCATTACGGCTAAATGCATACAAAGAAGAAGAAGAAGACACACATCATCATATGAATGTGTATGGCAGTCTAATGTTGAGTTACGAAGGGTGTATTGTTAAATAGGCCTGTGTACCCAATCACTCAATTTATCAACACAAATTTCGCTGGTTTCTTTTTAATAGATTTTTGGGTTGTTTTTTTTTTTGAAACTAAACTGTGGTCAACAAAAACCTCCAAAAGTTTCAGTTTTTCTTGTCCTTTATTGGTAA
The DNA here is from genome assembly GCA_009760885.1 of Achatina immaculata. Classification (NCBI taxonomy): domain Eukaryota; kingdom Metazoa; phylum Mollusca; class Gastropoda; order Stylommatophora; family Achatinidae; genus Lissachatina; species Lissachatina immaculata. The sequence goes on from CM019713.1 coordinate 39,066,083, forward strand.
TTTTGGAACTGCCATAGATTTCAGAATGAAAAAATGCTGCACAGGTAAAACGGGCATTGATTGGGTACATGGGACCCAACTATAAGATCTTGATTTTGCAGATGACACAACTCTTATCAATGACAATGTGAATTCAATGCAAGAAAAAAACAGATACCCTGTCTTCACTGGCTAGCAAAATAGGACTTGAAATTAACAAGAAAAAAAGAAAAAAATAATTAAACTTTTCATTAATCAAGAAGGAAAAATATGTGTAGAAAGAGCAGCTGTTGAAGAAGTACACCAATTTGCATACCTCGGCAGCTACATACACCAGGATGGTGACACCAGAAAGGAAGTTAAAATTAGAATTGCAAAAGCAGTGTCGACCTTCAATAATCTTGAGAACATATGGCATTCAAAAGTAATAAGCACAAAAACGACCTTCAATAATCTTGAGAACATATGGCATTCAAAAGTAATAAGCACAAAAACCAAGTTAAGATTATTCAATTAAAATGTAATATCCACCTTCATTTATGCATCTGAAAGCTGGAAAACAACTAAAAAAACAGACAACAAATTAGACTCTTTTGAAAACAAATGCCTATGGAAAATTCTCAGTATAAAGTGGAAAGAATTCATGAACAATGCAGAGATAAGGCAGATGAGTGAACAACAACCTGTCTCATGTGTGATCAGGAAAAGGAGATGGACATATGTCGGTCACGTGATGAGAAGAAACAGTCAGTGAATCCCAAAACAAGATATCAAATGGAACACAACAGGCTGAAGAAAAAGAGATTGATGTGAAACTCTGAAGAGGACATTGTTAAGAGAGGCCAAATTAGTGGGCATAAAATCCCTTGATGAGGTTGAAAAGCTCACCGAAAACAGGAAGACTTGGCGAACTACCATACCAGCCCTATGTGATGTTTAACAGCAAGGGAAGGATGTAAGATGTAAGAAGACTGGTAATTTACTGGTAACTGCCATTAACGAGGTCACTGATTTATCTACACAAATGAATAAGTGTTGATTTAAATTCTTACACTGGTCAACAGAGATTGGTTACGTTGCTTGTGCTTATTAACAGGGAATGGTTTCAGTTCCTACTTCTGTAAACTGAATATATTTGTTTACATTTCAATATGTTCAGTGTGCTGTTAGAATAAAGTGAGTAGTTAATATTCATATAACAGATGTTCATAAATAAATCATCATCATCATCAGCATAGAAGGTAGTAAATGAGGCATCACTATGTTTTTTCACATCTAAGTTCTTTCCTGATCCAGTGGTAAAGATCTTGAAGACACTCATTAGTTAGACTCTACACTACAGTGGCTTTTCCAAATAAGGTGGTTTTCTTAATTTCTTGAAAGTCTATAGTGGCATCTGTAACTTTACAGAGGGCTGACCCATAAATCCTGAGACCAAATAGCTGGATGTTACCAACTAGATTGAACAACAGAATTTTACCAACTAGATTGAACAACAGAATGTTACCAACTAGATTGAACAACAGAATGTTACCAACTAGATTGAACAACAGAATGTTACCAACTAGATTGAACAACAGAATGTTACCAACTAGATTGAACAACAGAATGTTACCAACTAGACTGAACAACAGAATGTTACCAACTAGACTGAACAAAAGAATTTTACCAACTAGATTGAACAACAGAATTTTACCAACTAGATTGAACAACAGAATGTTACCAACTAGATTGAACAACAGAATTTTACCAACTAGATTGAACAACAGAATTTTACCAACTAGATTGAACAACAGAATGTTACCAACTAGACTGAACAAAAGAATGTTACCAGCTAGACTGAACAAAAGAATGTTACCAACTAGGCTGAACAAAAGAATGTTAACAACTAGGCTGAACAAAAGAATGTTAACAACTAGGCTGAACAAAAGAATGTTACCAACTAGGCTGAACAAAAGAATGTTAACAACTAGACTCAACAACAGAATGTTACCAACTAGACTCAAGAACAGAATGTTACCAACTAGGCTGAACAACAGAATGTTAACAACTAGACTGAACAAAAGAATGTTACCAACTAGACTGAACAAAAGAATGTTAACAACTAGACTGAACAACAGAACGTTACTAATTAGATTGAAAAACAAAATGTTACCAAACCTACAATAACACAATAACCTGTTACAAAAAACAATATCTAACTGAAGAAAGACATGGTCTTGACCATCTTCAGTTATCTCACCCTAATTATTGTAACATCTCTCTCTCTCTCTCTGAACCTTAAGTGCCCAGGCACATGGGGCTTCCGCAAGGGTTTTCCACAAATGCCTGTCTTTCGCCTTTTTTTCTGCTCTTGCCCAGGTGAGCCCTCTATTGCTCAACATCCTTTCTGTTGTTCTTCTCCATGTCTCTTTTGGTCTACCCTTACTTCTGTTCCCCTGTGGTGTCCATCTTAGTGCTATTTTTGGTAGTGAGTTGTCAGTCATTCGGAGCACATGTCCCAACCATCGCCAGCGTCTTTCCTCAATAATTGTTGTAATTATTGTAACATATATGACACAATATCTTAAAAAAGCATGCATTGAAGATCTTTCTAAACCACAATATGAAATAAACAAATAAAGAAAGAAACATTCACCTTAAATGTAGTTGCCTCCATTCCCAATACTGAAGTGTAAAACTCAACTGTTTTGTCAATGTCTTTCACTGTCAACACCAGATGGTCTAAGCTTGTGATCTTGAATGGTCTGCTTGATGCCAAGCATTTCTGTTGTCTGCTTACAGTGGGAGAAGTGTTTGACAAGACATACTGGGCTTTCTGTAGAGAAAAGAGATTCAGCAATACTGGATGAACTTAGTGGCCTATGTGTGTAAAGTTATAAAAGTTATTTTAAGTAATCGATTTAGCTAATCTGTTGGTAAAGGTGAAAGTAAAGATGGTCTGTCATGAAGAAGCCTAGATGATATGGTGTTAAGTGTCCATTTAAGTGTCCTTGACCTGCTGGCAGGTTAGAGGGTGATGTGGTCAGCAACATGTCCAGACTGGCTGCCTTTCCTTCCCTAGCTCAAGATAAAACCAGGTAACCACTTCTACAGCTGGGTGACTGGGGTGCCACCAGCCAGATTCAAACCACTCACCTTCATCATGAGAGATCAGCGCACTAACCACTTCACCACTCAGACGCTCAATCGTATGTCTTCTACAAAATTTTAAATCAAGAAAGACAAATTGTTTCATAAATATTTCACTCTTCTTATCTCCTGTTGCTAATCTATCTGCCATTCCTTCCTCTTTCTATCTTTTTTCGTAAAACTGCACCATACACTTTCATCTACCGCCGGATACTGGATATGACCTAGACCTGTCGCTGGTCCAGGAGAGCTGCTTCGTAACATTCAGGACATGCCCATAAGTGCTCTGCATTCGACATCAGGATGTCCTTTAGCGTTCTGCCTGATATAATACCAAAACTGCATTGACTGTAAATGGCTTGTGCTCCAGCATGTAAATGGGATTTGCTTCCATTTCCTCTGATGACATGTAATTCATCGAGCTGGGCGTAGTATGTACTTTTAAGAAAGGTTTCTTGCGCAGATTCTTCGATTTATTTTTTGCTACTTGTATGAATGATATATGTCTTGATTGTTCAAACTGATGTTTCCAAGTGGGTTTACTTTTCTGCAAGTTAATCGGCTTTTCTTTGCCAACAATGTTTGCCTAACTTTACTCTTGCAGAACCAGGTTTACTGCAGCCATGGTAACGTCTAGGATTTAGCACAAAACACTGAGGAAATTAAAAAGGAAGAGAAAAGCCAGACAACTTGTTAGACAAAGGAAGAATCAATCAATCAAGTGCCGCACCACGTGGCATAGGCGATCATTTCTCTCCACAATTCCCTGTCTTTAGACTTGATTATGAGATTCACAAGTGACTTTCTTCCTAGCCACGCTGACAGCCCATCCCTTTAACTTCTCTCTCTCTCTCTCTCTCTCTCTCTCTCTCCTTCCCTCAATTTTTCCAGTTGCCACAATGTGTTCCAATTTTCCTCTTCTCAGAAAATATCTTACAAATCTCGCTTGTCTGCCTTGACCTTTGCTGTAATTTGCCTTTTAACTCCAGCTCTCTTAAGACTTCTTCGTTGGTTTTCTTAGCTGTCCATGATACCTTCAACATCCTTCTCATGAACCACATTTCCATGGCCTCCATTTCTCGCTGTACTCTCTTATTCATGGACCATGCTTCACATCCACAAAACAAAATTTAAAGGAAGAATAGAATATAAAAAAAAAAAGGAAAAGACATGTACCCAGCTCAAAGCTTATGGATGTCTTTGCTGGAAAGTGAGCTGTGTTATTTTTTTTTTCCCCTAAACTGTTTTTTTTTTTTAAAAATAGTATCTTGACTTTTTCTAACAAGCAATCTAGCATTTCTTTCCCCTTTCCTTTTCTTGCAGATCAGGATTGTGGATGTCTGGGAAAGAGCATGACAAGCACCTATGAACAAGCAAATTATATCTAGGAAATGGAGGTGGACTGGCACCAGCAAAACATGACAGGAACTGACATGGAATCCTCTGGGAAACTGAAACTGAAGAAGACCTAGAAATACTTGGAGAAGGGAAATAATCATGGCAATGCTCAGGGACACGGGGTACACCTGGAAGGAAGCAGAGAATAAATTTAAGAACAGGGATAACTGGAATGCATAAACTAGGGAAAAAAGTAGGAACAGATTTATTACTTAACGACTACAAAGTTGTGACATTTTGGCATGAGCCTTAATCATACAAACACACACAGGACGAAGACTTAGAGAGAGGAGATAAAGTATAGACTCACGTGAATCCTATGTTAAAAATAAATAAATAAATAAAATGAACAGAGCGCTTAGCTTAACTTGAAAAAATATTCTTTCAAGTTAAGCTAAGTGCTCTATTCATTTTTTAAAATTTATTTTTGTTTAACACAGCATTCATGTAAATTTATACTTTATCTCATCTCTCTAATTCTTCATTCTATGTGTGTTTGTATGATTAAGGCTCATGCCAAAATGTCACAACTTTGTACTCATTAAGTAATAAAGCTGCTCCTGCTTTATTCCTAGTTTATTTATTTGGTATCACAGCTTTACTGCGGTGCTTCAAGGATAGTTGTATACTTATACACTAATTATATGGTTAACTGGAGAGCCTGTATCCATGGCCTACGCTCCCATGAGAGTGAAATGTGATGAGGATGATATGACATAGCATATTAAAAAAAGCTACAAACTAGAGAGTGTAATAAATCAACTGAACATTACCTCTTCCATTCTTCCAGTTATCTATCACAATATTAATCCAGCAAAACCAAATGACAAAGAGAAAATTTCTCCTAATATTCTAAACAGGGGACTCCATTTATGAACTCTGACAAGAAACTTCCTCTTTAGGACACTGCACCCAAACAGCGACCATCATGTTAAACCAAGATAATCCCGTAGCTTCTCTGAAGCATCCGTGACATTTCTGTTACATCCCTGACAACACACAGGTTTCAGGGACCACCTCAAACTGCCCTTTTTTGACAAGAAGAATAAACAAAACCACAATGCAGGAGAAGTGCCCTCTGGGACTAGATTATTTCAGACTTCCAAAAGGCATGACAAGTTTACATATAGTGACCAGTTTACATATAGTTTATATACAGTGACCAGTTTACATATCTCTCTCTCTCTGAACCTTAAGTGCCCAGGGCACATGGGGCTTCCGCAAGGGTTTTCCACAAATGCCTGTCTTTCGCCTTTTTTTCTGCTCTTGCCCAGGTGAGCCCTCTATTGCTCAACATCCTTTCTGTTGTTCTTCTCCATGTCTCTTTTGGTCTACCCTTACTTCTGTTCCCCTGTGGTGTCCATCTTAGTGCTATTTTTGGTAGTATGTTGTCAGTCATTCGGAGCACATGTCCCAACCATCGCCAGCGTCTTTCCTCAATAATTGTTGTCAGTGGTTTCATCTGCATTTCTGCCAATAAGATGTTATTTCTTATGGTGTTTGGCCAAAATATTTTTTTAATTCTACGTAAACATTTAGTCTGGAAAGAATTCAACTTGTTTTCTATGGTTTTGGTGATTTTCCAGCATTCACTTCCATAGAGTAGTACACTTAGAACATTACTCTTAAATATCCTGATTTTCATATTTATGCTTAGTTTATTTGATTTCCATATATTCTGTAGCATTGCAAAAGCCTGGTTTGCTCTAGTAAGTCTGCTGTTGATGTCCTCTGTGCTGTCTCCATTTTCTACTACTCTGCTGCCAAGGTATACAAATTCGTTGACCTCCTCCACTAACTTGTTATCTACTCTGAGTACATTTCTGTTGTTCACATTTTGCTTCATTAACTTTGTCTTTCCTACGTTGATCTTTAGTCCTATGTTGTTTGCATTCTGGGTTAACTTGTTTATTTTATCTTGCATATCTTTGTGACTGCTTGATAATAGACAAATGTCGTCCGCAAAGTCAAGGTCCTCCAGCACTGTGTCAAGGGTCCATTGTAATCCTCTGCGTTTGTCTGATGTTGCCTCCTTCATTAACCAGTCTACTGCCAAGATAAATAATGTTGGTGATAGTACACATCCCTGTTTCACTCCTGTTTGTACCCTAAAGCTGCTGGAGGTATGTTCTCCACAGATAACTTTGCACTGAAAACCCTCGTATAGGGCTTTGATTACATTAACTATTTTATGGGGGAGGCCATGCCATCTTAGGATTTTCCACAGTGCATCTCTGTTGACACTGTCAAAGGCTTTCTCAAAATCTATGAATAATGCATATGTTGTACTATGCCACTCATTTGCCTGTTCTAATATTTGTCTAAGTACAAATATATGGTCTATGCATGATCTTCCTTTCCTAAATCCTGCCTGCTCTTTCCGAAGTTTTTCCTCAAGTGTTGGTACAATTCTGTTGATGATTATTCTGCAAAATACTTTACTAGTGAGTGGCAGTAGGGTAATGCCTCTCCAGTTCCCGCAATCTCTGAGGTCACCCTTCTTTGGTAGTTTTACTATAAGACCAGTTTTCCACTCCTCTGGGGCTTTTTCTAAATCCCAAATTTGTTGTAATATCCGGCAAAGTTGTTTTGGTGTTTCTGTTTCTTCTGCTTTCAACATCTCAGCAGTCACTTCATCTTCACCTGGTGCCCTGTCTGATTTTAGCATCTTTATCGCCTCTTTTACTTCATTTATTGTTATTGGTCCTGTATTGATGTTTAGTTCCGCTTTTGCTTCAGGTATATCTATTGCTTGTGCTGCTTGTGTTCTGTTTAGTAGGGTGTTAAAGTGTTCCCTCCATCTTTCAATTTTTTCTCTTTCTCCACTGACCAGTTGTCCATTTTGTGTTCTTACTGCACTTTCACATCTTGTATTGAAGTTACCTGTCATCTGCTTTGTGATTTTATATATGGTTTTCATGTCATTTGTATATGCTGCTTTCTCTGCTGTTTCTGCTAAGTTGTCATAATATTGACGTTTATCTTGACGGCATGATTCCTTCACTTCTTTGTCTTTTTGTGCATAATTACTTAAAACTCGTTCTTTAGCCTTGTGATTTGGTGTTCAGTAATTTTTTCTTGATTTCTTTCTTTGCTCTATCTTTTCCCAGTGGTCTTGCTATCCATTCCTCTTTTCTCCTTTTCCGATATCCCAGCACCTCTTTTGCTGTTTCCTGTAGTGTTTTATTGAACTCTAATATGGACATTTCTGCTTCGTCTTGTAGGACACTGAAGCGGTTCTTAAGTATTATTGAGAATTCATTTCTTGTTTGCTGGTCTATCAGTTTTCTTGTATCAAAATGTATCTTTCTGTGTTCTCCGATTCTGGCTTTCCTTAATTTTAGTTTTATTTTTGCTACCAGAAGGTTGTGATCACTTCCTATATCTGCCCTTTCCTTGCTCGCACATCTTGTAGTGACCGTTTCCACTTGTTGTTTATTAGTATGTGATCGATTTGGTTTTCTGTGGTTTTATCTGGTGACCTCCAAGTCACCTTATGGATGTTTTTGTGTTGGAAAATTGTCCCTCCGATGGTCATCATGTTTTCTTCACAGAAACTGCACAGTCTTTCTCCATTTTCATTTATTTCTCCGATTCCTTCTCTTCCCATGATTCTTCTTCTATCTTCATTTCCTTCACCTACTTTTGCATTGAAGTCGCCCAAGATGAGTAGCATATCATGCTTGGGTATTGTTTCTACTGTGGCTTGGAGGCTGTTGTAAAAATCTTCTTTTAATTCCTCTTCAGCTGCTTCTGTTGGTGCATAACAAACTATAATAGACAGCTTCGTGAATCTTGAGTTGAACCGTGCATATAATAATCTCTCATTTATTGGGGTCCATTTCAGCAATGCTCTTGATGCTTCTTTTGTTATAATCAATGCTACTCCTCCTTCATGAAGATCTTCTTTACCTGACCATATTATTGTATCTTCTGTGTGCTGTGTTGTTAATTTCCTTCTGCCTTGTCCTGTCCATCTTGCTTCTTGTATTCCTAGTATGTCTAGTTTGCATCTGTGCATTTCCTTGATGGTTTGTGCTAGTTTTCCAGTCTGGTTTAGTGTTCTTACATTCCAGCTGCCTATTTGCATCTTTTGTTTAGGTTCCAGGAGGTCTGCAGTCGGGCTGGGGACTTCCAGTGGCTGGCTTTCATCCACAACCTTCATGGGCTCAGTTTCCTGATACGCATTTCTCCTTCCACCTGCATTTGCTTTTTCCCTTGCTTCTGTTTCTGTAGCAGTCTGATAGTTTTTTACCAGATAGGGTTGCTGGCCCTATGCTGAACCCTCCTTAGTCGCCTTTTACGATCATGCGTGGTAGAGTTTACATATAGTTTACAAATAATGACCAGTTTACAAATAGTGACCAGTTTGCAGTTTATATACATGTTTATACGTGTGAACCTGTCAGTGGAACACATATATGACAGCTGTTTCAAACATTTCTTCAACCACATTCTCTTATATACTCTAAAACAATATTAAACAGATGAATGGCAGGAGATGAAGATACTGTGTGAAGCAGTGCTCAGTGAACTAATACTGGATCAAAACCCTGTCCCACCACTCTGCTAGTGCCCCTAATAACATGTTCAGCCTGGCCAACGGGCCAGGGGCCACATAGTTCCCATGGTGATGGATCCTGCTAAAGAAGCACTGCACCCTTTCTTGCTTTATGTTTTCACTCCAAGTCTCCAAAACTTGCCACCGTGAACCAATCTCTGACACACTGCTTGTGTTTTATCTTCGCTGCATCGGCTGCAAAGAACATTTGGCTTGCAATTCCAGAGAGACAGAACTGGACAAATGATGCGCTGGACCAAAGGTTCTTTAAAAAATGGCGCATTATTTCCGGGGGCCATGACTAAAGGACCTAAACGTTACTGCTTTCTTCAATAACGGTGCTGGATACGGTGCTGGTTTGTGGGAAGATGTCAAGAGGATAAACTTCAGTGCAAGCAGAAAAAAAAGCTGACGATTTATTTAAAAAATACATTTAAAGGCCTTGATCTCGCACCTCCCATCTATGTATCACGATGCAAGCGACAGACGCGAAGCAATTGAAATAAGCCATTTCTGTTGCCTATGATCAGCAACAGGTTATTTTTTTTTTTTAAAAAAACTTGCGAATAACTTCTGGTTTCAAACATTTAAGTAAAAGGTATATCTTTTTCTCACCCACAGCTGTCTTTTCCAAGCGTAAGATACAACATTTCTGAGCATTCTCAAATGGCAGATGCCAAAAAACAAGAAGGCGTGGACTGAAAAGATTTACACTTGACTCTCCGGCGAAACCGCCTCTTCCGTCCGGAATGTTTACATAGGGATGGTTCAAATAGTGTTACCAACCCCGCATTTTCAACACCATCAGGTGCCAAACCGACATGCTAACTATATATCTCGACAGTCAGTCAGTTATTTGCATGTCCCTTGCGGAACTTTGCCTCCCTAACAGCTCTCCTGTGGGCCTTTCGGTTGTAAGCAAGATGCTCTGCTGCTGATGCATCAATTTGCAGCGATGTCTTGCAGCCATCTTTATTTTACCCATTTTAAGTAACCTTCCAAGACGGTCTTCTCTAAATTATCGTGACGTCTAATGTAAACAATATCTCGATAGTAGCCCGTCATTACCCGTTAGAATGAGTGGGGAAAATTGATTTTTTAAAAACTTATACTGCCCAAAAAAACATTGCCAATGTCTGTAATTGAAAATGTAAACAAAATCAGTGAGAAATGTCTGATAGTTCTCATTGACTCAATTCAGAAAAAAAATATATCTTTCGTGATTTAATAATCTACTCTGCATATTCTGACTTCTAAAAGGCTATAAAAAATAATTAATTTTCTTCACTCTAACGTAGTTTTACAATTTGGGGTAAAGAAGTGATATAGGTGATATACTTTACATGCAATTTTATAGATGTTTTAAAATTGCTTCCGACTGTCAGTCAATCATTTGCATGTCCCTTGTGGAACTTTAAGTTGGTTGTAGGCAAGATGCCCTGCTGCTGATCCATCCATTCGCAGATTATCAGCGATGTCTTGCACCCATCTTCACCTTGGTCTTCCTCTTTTTCCCATTATGTATCCTTCCAAGATGATCTTCTCTAAATTATCATGATGTTTAATGTGTCCAAAACATTTAAGTTTTCTCTGTTTAATCTTCCTTACTAGCCAACCTTCTTCAATATTAAGTTCTTGTAGTATGGATATAACGTATCCAAATAGTGAGCTGCAAAGAAACATTCAGAAAAAAGCATGTTACCCCATCTGAGTTAGTACTGCGTTTCCACCGGCATGGTCAGATGGTTACGAAAATTCTTTATCGTCATCTGCCACTAATCCAGCTCGACCCCGACACTCGCGACATTTTCTTTGATCCACTCCTATTACCAAACAAGCGTGAGCCAAATCTTAAGGACATCCTCGTCCACAGCCACTTGAAGAGAAGACTTACATATGCTGGCACCAGAAAATGTAACTGCCCCCCGCTGCGTTACCTGCCCTGTAATCTTGGAAACGAAAACGATCATCTTTCCCAAAACTATTTTCACTCTGCATGAGGGATTCACATGTGAGTCCCGTAATGTGATATATGTCATCGTATGCAAAAGATACAGGATAATGTATATTGGTGAGACTGGCCTCAGATTATGGGACCGCATGCAGAAACATCTGTACGATATCGCCCAGCATGCTTCGTAACCAGTTCCGAATCATTGCAATGGCCCCAAACCACAGAGACAAATCTGATTTTCTGGTAACAGCCATCAAATAATGCCACACAGATGACACAAGCCGACTAGGGGTTGAGAACCGCTACATTCAGGATTATAGGACGCTGGAACCACATGGTTTGAACTCGTTATTTAGCTATACCTAACATTCTCCTCTTAAACAATCATAATCACTCTCTACTAAGCTCCATTTCCTTCTCACTTGTTACACATAGTTCAAAACCTCCTTACAGCATCACATTACAACCCCTCTACCACAACTATAATCATCTATTTCAACTTATCCTGGCTAAGTTAACACTGTATCACTCTCTCTCCCCTCCATGGTTTCCCTACCCTCCACCCTCTGTTATGACCCACCTATCACACATCACAAGTCTCCATTTAAACATTCCCTACACCATGTCCATTTCTCAACAAGCGTTGGACATCTACTTACAAGTTAACAGTTAAGTGCCCTATTCATTTTATTTCCTTCTTTTTTTAAACATATCATTCATATGAATCTATACTTTATCTCTAAGGCTCACGCCGAAACGTCACAACTTTGTAGTAGTTAAGTAATAAAACTGTTCCTACTTTTTTCTACTTTATATATTATGGATATATTTGTTCTTTTTTGTGTCCATGATATTTGAAGAATTCTTCTGTAGCATTTACATTCAAAAGCATTTATGTTTTTCTCAGCTGTTTTGTTAAGTGTCCATGTCTCACAGGCATATGTTGCGATGGGAAAGATGTATGCTCTTAAAAATCTTATTTTTTTAGTTCTGTCTGTTCCTCTCAACATCTTCTTTAGCTGTTTTACTTTTTGGAGAGCGACAGATGGCATCCTTTTAATTTCCCTCATCTCTATTATTAGTTAGTAATGATCCAAGATATTCAAAACTCTCCATCTCTTCCAATTTTTCTTGGTTGATATATATTTCAGCTGTCATTTTTGTTATTATTTTTTATTTTTGTCAGCTGTTATCAATTTAGTTTTCTTTCCATTAAGATAGAGGTTTTGCTCTTCACTATTCTTACGGACTGACATAATTATTTTTTCCTTTCCTTTTTGTGTTGTGGGCAGTAATATTGTGTCATCAGCATTTCCAAACTCTAGTATTTCATAACCTCCAATTAGCTGAAATTAACTACAGAACTGTTGCCCTGATTAGTCATGCCAGTAAAATTCTGTTAAAATCATAGTGGGTAGACTTCGTAATAAAATAGAAGAAGTCAATGTGGTCCAAGCTGGTTTCAGGCAAGGAAGAGGATCAATAGATCATATATTCAATATAAGATTAATAATAGAGAAATGCAGAGAGTTTAATGTGAATCTATATTTATCTTTTATAGACTTCTCAAAGGGATGTGATTGTGTACAACAACAGAAACTCTGGAAATTAATGGAAAAAAGGATTTCCAACACATTTGATACAATTAACAGCACTGCTGTATCTAGACCAACAAGCAACAGTAAGAATAAATGGTGAGACAACAACTTGGTTTGACATAAAACAAGGGGTCCGCCAGGGGTGCATATTGTCGCCTTACTTATTTAACTTGTTACTGAAAATATAATGAGAAATGTTAGAGAAGATGTGGACAAAGAATATTACGATGCCATAACAATTGGAGGTTAAGAAATACCAGAGATTAGATATGCTGATGACACAGTATTACTGTCCACAACACAAAAAGGAATGGAAAAACTAATTATGTCAGTCCGTAAGAATAGTGAAGAGCAAAACCTCTATCTTAATGCGAAGAAAACTAAATTGATGACAACTGACAAAACAAACAAGGCAACTGATATATGTATCAATGAGGAAAAACTGGAAGAAGTGGAGAGTTTTGAATATCTTAGATCATTGATAATAATAATGGAGATTCAATGAGGGAAATTAAAAGGACATCTATCGCTCTTCAGAAAGTAAAACAACTAAAGAATCTGTGGAGAGGAACAGACAGAACTACAAAAATAAGATTTTTAAGGACATGCATCTTTCCCATCGCAACATATGCCTGTGAGACCTGGATACTTAACAAAACAGCTGAGAAACACATAAATGCCTTTGAATGTAAATGCTACAGAAGAGTTCTTCAAATATCATGGACACAAAAAAGAACAAATGTATCCGTACTACAAGAACTTAATATTGAAGAAGGTTGGCTAGTAAAGAGGATTAAAGAGAGAATACTTAAATATTTTGGACACATTAAACGTTATGATAATCTAGAGAAAACCATCTTGGAAGGGTACATAATGGGAAAAAAGAAAGAGAGGAAGACCAAGGCGAAGATGGCTGCAAGACATCTTTGATGATCTGCAAATGGATGCATCAGCAGCAGGCCATCTTGCTCACAACCGAGAGGCCTACAGAAGTGCTGTTAGGGAGGCAAAGTTCCGCAAGGGACATGCAAATGAATGAACGAATTAGCTTCAATTAACCTCTACTTAGATAACATCCAATTAGATCTAGCTTCCAACTAGATCCAAATAAATTAGCCTTTTAAAATCTTGCTAATTACATAGGTAATGTACGAAGACACAATTTCACGTGATAGTTTCAGCGTGAAAATATTTCATATTCTTGGGTTCGAATATCGAGAGCATATTTCAAAATCTGCAGAGAAGTGATCATGATGATGATAATGGTATCTAAAATTACTCAGATTACTAATTTGTCACATACACGCTATTTGTTTGGTTCAAGCTACTGAAGAATTGGGGGGGGGGGGCTGTTTTATTAAAAAATACCAATCCAAAATTAATATTGTTGTTGCCATCGTGTGTAGAGCTTTTTTTGTAAAGTGAGCTACAGTAAACATCTTCTTCCTCTTCTTCAGCTTTCCGAATCACTTAATTTAATAAGGCACTTTTCTGCAGATAAAGTTCGCCTCCATTCCTCTCTATTTCTAACATTCTCTCTCCAGTTGATGACATCAATGTTGTCTTTCCATATCCGTCTTGGTCTACCCCTTGGTATTGTTTCCTTCATCTTTAATGCATACATAATTTCCGTTTGTCTGTACATGATCATTAAAATATCTTTTTGTCATAGAATATAGTGAATGAACATTATGTGGAAGAAGCAGTTAACAAAGCTGTACATCTGTGGAAATGACGAACACCTTTTTGTATAATCCGTTAAATAGCAACATTAATGTAATTCTCTATAAACCGTTACATCAGTCAATCAATCAAGTGCCGTGCCGTGCCGCGCGGCGTAGGCGATAATTTATCTCCACGATTTAGTCTTTAGACTTGATTATCAGATCCACCGATGAATTTCTTCCTAGCCACACTGACAGCCCATCCAGTAACTTCTCTCTCTGTCTTCCTCTCTCTCTTCTTCCTTCAAATTTTTTCATTTGCCACAATGTAATCCAATTTTCCTCTTCTCAGAAAATGTCCGACAAATCTCACTTGTCTGCCTCCGATCTTTGCTGTAATTTGCCTTTTAACTCCAGCCTCTCTTCAACCGTTACACACTTTGGGATAAAAAAAAAAAAAAATTGAAACAGTCTCTCGCCAGGCTTGGTAACCTTGACAGGGATGATATTTTCGTAGAGGATTTAAAATAGTGGAAGCAAATTTATGTAACAAAATAAAATATAAAAGAAAAATTTCCTTATTTCACAAAATGTAATTCATTTTTACTGATTTTCAAGTGTATCTATTTTAAGACGTTTTATTTTCTTGATTATAAAATTTATATAGGAAAGTTAATTTTATATTATTTTGTTAAAAACTTGATGACTGTTGTAGAACGTTAAGGGAAGCTAGTATCAAACACCGCTGGACCGTTTTGTTGGCACTTGAAACATTACAGTACTTCTGAAAGAAAAGAAAATGTACATTTAGGATTAGATACCATAATAACTCCGAGAGCTATATTGCTTTGTGCTGGTAGAGACGTAATCATTTCCAAGAATGATTTCAGATCTGATTCTGTTTGGGTAGGTAGTTGAGAAGCAAGTCGTATAGTTTTTGTCGTGGAAGGTATTAGAGTAAGAGATTAGAGTTTGATGGTGGACGAAGTACACTTTTGTGTACAATCTGTTTGCCGAAAGACTTACCACAAGGATGGTATTTTCTAATCATTAGCAGCCATTCTTGTTTGATGGTGAGAAATGAACGTAGTTGATGATGATGTTGATGATGATGAATACCCCCCCCAAAACAAATAAGGCATCTGAAATATATATCAGTGAGCAAAAATTGGAAGAGGTGGAGAGCTTTGAATATTTTGGGTCATTACTAACTAATAATGGAGTTACAATGAGGGAAATTAAAAGGAGGACATCTATCGCTCTTCAAAAAATAAAAACTAAAGAAGCTGTGGAGAGGAACAGACAGAGCCGCAAAAAATAAGATTTTTAAGGGCATGCATCTTTCTCATCTCAACATATGCCTGTGAGGCCTGGACACTTAACAAAACAGCTGATCAACACATTAATGCCTTTGAATGTAAATGCTACAGAAGAGTTCTTCAGATATCATGGACACAAAAAAAAAGAACAAATATATCCATACTACAAGAACTTAATATTGAAGAAGATATGGCTTCTAAAGAGGTTTAAACAGAGAAAGTTTAAATATTTTGGGCACATTAAACATCATGAGAATTTAGAGAAGACCATCTTGGAAGGATACATAATGAGAAAAAGGAAGAGAGGAAGACCAAGGCAAAGATTTCTGCAAGATGTTGATCTGCGAATGGACACATCAGCAGCAGGGCATCTTTCTTACAACTGAGAGGCCTACAGGAGAGCTGTTAGGGAGCAAAGTTCCGCAAGGGACATGCAAATGACTGACTGACTGATTCCCAGATTAATTGTATATGGTACTTACAGCAGTCTGCAAGTGTGGATGTTGTTTACAATGTAGTTGCTATGGTAACTGTGAATGAGAGACTGGGGAAGGCAGGTACATGTAAAATTTATGAATTTAGATTGATGAATTTCTGATGTTACAGAAAAAAAAAAGTATGAAATTTTGTCAAAATTTGGGCAGCTTAAACCAAGTTTTGGATATGGGGGCATTCCTGTATTTTCATGATCAGTCCATGATATGACAATAGAAACAATGAATATTTCAGAGCATGTTTTTTTAAACTGCATTTTTTTTTTCCATATCTCTGATTTTCCAGAACCTTGCTCATAAATGCAGGAGCTGTGCTCAACTTTAAACTGTGAGTACCAGAGAAGTGTTTTGTCATCATCATCTTTGCTGTTCAGATGTCATGTAAATTGTTTCAAAGAGTAGAGGAAGAAAGAATGTGTTTGCTTGATTGTCTGGGTCCTCAACATGGCTGTTTTTTCATTTAAGCCCCGAGCAGTTTCATTATTAGGACAACTAGACAGCTGTCTGGGAAATGGATCTCATGGGAGGGGGTAGTTTTTTTTTTCTTCTTTTTTTCAGTGGTGCTGATATTAGCCAAATTCAAGAACTACGCAGAGATAAGGCAGATGAGCGAACAACAACCTGTCTCATGTGTGATCAGGAAAAGGAGATGGATATATGTCACTCGTGTGATGAGAAGAAACAATTATAGAATCCCAAAACAAGCTATCAAGTGGAACACAACAGGCCGAAGAAAAAAATGATCAACCACATGAAACTAAAGAGGACATTGGTAATAGAGGCCAAATTAGTAGGCATAAAACCCCTTGAAAAGCTCATTGAAAACAGGAAAATTTAGTGAACTACCATGTGAGCCCCATGTGACATTTAATGGTGCAGGAAGGATGTAAGATGATATTAGCCAGGACTAGAGCAAAGAGAGACTACTGTTTCAACTGTTGCTATTTATATTGTGTGTTACCTCTTCATGATAGTTTTAACTATCAGTTTTCCTTTTTTGTTTTTCTTATGTAGTTTATTTGGAGCATAGTCTGAAAGATCCCTATATACACACCTGCCAAAGCTTAACCCCGGAGACCACATCAATAGCTTATGTTGTAGAGACCAATGCACAATTTTCAGGTTGAGAACAGGACACATCACCCTCAGTAAGCACTTACACAGAGTGACCACATACCACACACCATACTGCATGCACTGCAACAGACAAGAAGAAGAAACTTAAGCATCACCTGCTGGACTGCAGTGCACTGAAGGACCTTCGGAAGAACCTGAAACCACCAAACTCCTCAGTCACCAACATTCTGCATGGAGATGTAGAACAATTGAAGAGGACCTGTACATTTTGTTATCTAGCACAAGAGGAAAAGAGTGAAAACTCATAAACCTGGGGATCACAAAACTCAGAGTCATTTGGAGCATAGTTTGATTCAACTCTTGTGACATTTAAGAAGCTTTGGGGAGGGGGGGGAACTTGTGTTTGTGGTGGCTCAGTTGAGGAGATGGTGGAGTTGCCAGAGCTGGCCAGAGCATTGTTTCTGCTGTCTCTGCAGGACTAGAACCAGCCAGGACATTATACTACTGTCACTGCAGGGGAGTAACTGGTCAGGATGGCAAGACTATAACTGGGCCAGGATATTGTTGTACTGCCCCTACTAGACCAGAGCTGACCAGGCTATTGTCTTACTGTCCCTACAGGACCAGAGCTGACCAGGCTGTTGTCTTATTGTCCATGCAGGACCAGAGCTGACCAGGCTATTGTCTTATTGTCCCTACAGGACCAGAGCTGACCAGGCTGTTGTCTTATTGTCCATACAGGACCAGAGCTGACCAGGCTATTGTCCATGCAGGACCAGAGCTGACCAGGCTATTATCTTATTATCCCTACAGGACCAGAGCTGACCAGGATATTGTCTTACTATCCCTACAGGACCAGAGCTGACCAGGATATTGTCTTACTATCCCTACAGGACCAGAGCTGACCAGGATATTGTCTTACTGTCCCCACAGGACCAGAGTTGGCAAGGATATTGTCCTACTTTCCCTTGAACTGGCTGAGAGATGAATGTTGCGTATGGTGGTAAAGCCTGCTAAAAATGTTGCTTTCATGGCTGTAGAGACCCAAGAGTTAAAGAAAAACCACTGTGGTCAATCTCATACATTGCCCATGTTTCAGGGATCTTTGCTGCAGCATTGACTCCTAGGTACTCCCAAACTCACAACTGAAACAAGGATTGTTGAAAACTTTGGCATTCATTATTAATTTGATTTGTTTTGGCAAACTCCTAAATCACAAACATCCTGTTTGGAAATATAATGTAAGATGAAGGTAAACCTGTTATGCCTTGGAGGCTCCTAGAGGATATGGTTATGGTGTTCATGCCAGTATTTTCCTTGACCTTAAAGACACACCAGAGGGTGATGCAGTCAGCACGTGCCCGGCCTCTTTTCTTTCCCCAGCTCCAGGAGAAACCGGGGCACTCATTTCTACAGCTGAGTGACTGGGGTGTCTCTGGCTTGGTTAGAACCATGAGAGACTAGTGCACTAGCCACTTTGCCACTCAGACATATAGAAAATCTGAAAAAAAGACTTGCACATTCCCACTCAGACATATAGAAAATCTGAAAAAAAGACTTGCACATTCCCACCAGACATATAGAAAATCTGAAAAAAAGACTTGCACATTCCTGCTCAGACATATAGAAAATCTGAAAAAAAGACTTGCACATTCCCACTCAGACATTTAGAAAATCTGAAAAAAAAAAAGGCCTGGCACATTCCCACTCAGACATATAGAAAATCTGAAAAAAAAAAAAGGCCTGGCACATTCCCACTCAGACATATAGAAAATCTGAAAAAAAAAAAAGGCCTGGCACATTCCCACTCCGACGTGTAGAAAATCTGAAAAAAACGGGGCGTGGAGGAAGGTTGTGTTGGAGGGGAAATTGGAAAAGTTAAGAGTCTAATTATTTGTTTTGGTTTTATGGTTCTTATTTTTCACACATGCTTTTCCATTCTGCTCAATCATTCTTCCTCTGTTGTTTTAATGCTCAGTTTAAGAAATACTGTTGTTCATAATTCTGTTTTCTCTGTGCTTGTTTCAGAAAGCGATCTAAAGAAGATGAAATTTACGCACCAAATGTTGAATCATCAACAGGTAAAACTGTTACTTTCTTCTCTGTAGAGAGAAGCAGTGTCTCTGAGAAATAGAGAAGAGATTGTAAAATGATGTAGTCAGTCAGCTAGTCATTTGCATGCCCTTGTGGAACTTTGCCTCCCTAACAGCTCTCCTTTAGGCCTCTCGGTTGTAAGCAAGATGCCCTGCTGCTGATGCATCCATCTGTAGATTATCAACGATGCGTTGAAGTCATCTTTTCCTCTCTTCGTTTTTTCCCATTATGTATCCTTCCAAGACTGTCTTCTCTAAATTCTCATGACCATGACATTAAATGTCATGAGAAAATGATTTAGTAGAGAAAAGTAATGTCTCTGAGACATGAACATTTTTTTTTCATAGTATTTTCTGTTCTCAAGTAGTTTAACATACAATAGTTTGTGTTTGTTATGAAACATATCAGAATGTGTGTGTTAGAAGGTACCTTCTAAGGGAAAGAAGTGTTACAGCAATTGAAAGCAGAGAAACAAAGGAGCCAAAATACTTGGGACATTTCTAAACCAAGTTTTTTAAAGTCAAAATTAAGAAAGTCTTAATAGGGAGTCAAGTTTGTTTGGCATGGGAGTCAGTGTTAAAAAAAAAAAATATACTATTTTAGATCTTGAAATTGAGTTAAACAGTAGAAAAAAAAAAGAGGACTCAAAAGTTAGAAACAGTTGTGTGTGGAGACAGGGTTGATAGAAGTATACCATTTATATGAATGAGTCATTTGTTGAGTCAGAGTTGAGAACTCAGAGTTGAAGTTTTGGTATACTGACTCCATAGCCTTGGATGAAACAGAAAGCCATCATGGAGAACAAATTCTAAAGCACATGAAAGTAATAGTAATAAAAGCCATAGACAACATTAAGACAGTGTTGAGAAACAGTTTATATCAGGATGTACAGTATAGGCTAGATGAAAATTTTTACAAGTAGGAAGAACAAAGCTTTTGCATGATAAAGTAATAAAACAGTGTTGTCTGGTTAGACCAAAAAAAAATCATAAACAAATGGTTCGGTTGGAATGGGGGTCAGTTTAAAAAAAATTACTATTTTAGGCAAAAACTGGAATTGAGTCAGACAATTGAGTCAAACAAAGCTTCTTAGACATGAGAGAAAGAAAGATGACAGGGGAATCACCTGTGACTTGAACCATAAACTGAAACTGGCTTTATGTACAGTAAAAAGGTATTTGTTTTTGTTGTTGTTCAGTATGCACCAGACGTTTTGCAGGAGACCAGGTGTGTATGTTTGTATCCCGAAAATTTGATACCTGTGGGAGATTAAATGTAAGTGATGGAATTTCTGTGTTATGACCTTGTTCCCTCTCCAGGTGTCATGATTTTCAGCCAGATAGGCTCTGGTAGCTTCACTGTCAGACACCTTTTGGGGGTACAAGATTGCTAAGTTGATTAATACACCGCTGTCTCATAGATGGACGGTTGCTCATCATATGGGAGTCCGTGGTTCAAGTCCCAGTTAATTCTCTTGTCGTTTTGCTTTCTCGCACGTCTAAAGTGCTTTGTTTTTTAGGTCACGCCATAGAGTACTGTGCTCTTCTTCTTCATATGCATTTAGCGATAATGCATGGTACCCTGATTTTTGTGAAGCGCCTTCTGGCCAGGTACCCCTGACTCCAGCACCTTTCCTTGCTAGGGCAGACTGCGGTCTTGCTCGGACTGCCTTGAAGACAGTGGCATAGGCTGGCCTGGCCAAAACTTTGTTTTCCAGCCTCCGGTGGCTGTACTTAAGCCCCTTCTCCATGTCAGGCCCAACAGCTTTGAGACACTCCGACTTCAGGGTGAGGAATCCAATGAGTGCCTCAACGATATCCATTCCCTGCCACTTGTAGTCTGCTGGCTGTTTTGTTTACCTCATTCTAATAGCCATTATTGTAGAGACACATAGGCTTGTCACATCCTGGATTCACTGCTTTCACATCAGATGTTCCTCATCCCCGCCAGCGATCTCCATGTCCCCATCCATCCATCATCCTGACATTACATTTTACAAGAATAACAATTACAATTAGTGCTGATTGCTACAGGTTTCTGAGCTACAGAAGTAGGTCAGAATTTTTAAGCAATTAAGTCTATGTTCCCTGTCTCACAAAGACTTAAGATAAGTGTGTTCTTAAGACAGTTGTTCCCAAGGGGGCTGTATTATAATATTGGCCAGGAAGAGTGCAGTTTGGAAGTGTTTGATGTTGATGTGGCATTTGACACTGGTAACATTTTTTTTTTTCAATTGTTGATCCTACAGGAGACAAAATCCGAGAATTTCTGCTCAGCCTCAGACATCTGAGAATATTCATTGCTCTGTGGAACATTTTCATCATTTTCCTCATGCTGGTGTAAGTAGTTCTTATTTCTCAGCAAATATTCTTTGATGTGAATCTAGCAGAACATGTGTCACCTACAGTCTTCACATGTCACAGAGAGCAGGGTCGCTTGAAGATTTGCTGTATACAACAGGGAATGAGGATAATCAGATGAATGAAACCTGTTGCCAGGGGTGTAACACAAGTGAGGCAGATGGGGGTTCATTCTTTAGTTTTTGTTTTTTTTTCTTTCGGGGGGGGGGAGGATCTTGTTTGCAGTTCTTCTTCTTCAGCTTTCCGAGCCATTAAGGCTCATTGCTGCAGACAAAGTTCGCCTCCATTCCTCTCTATTCCTAATCTTCTCTCTCCAGTTGGTGACACCAATTTCTTTTATATCCTCTTCTATGTTGTCTTTCCATCTCTCTCTTGGTCTACCCCTTGGTCTTGTTTCCCTCATCTCTTGTGCATGCATAATTTTCATTTGTCTGTTCTCTCCCATTCTTTCTACATGCCCCAGCCGGTGTAGCCTGTTCAGTTTCAAGACATTTATAATTTGTTGGGATTTAAATAAGCTGTTCAGTTCAGTGTTCTTTTGAAAACAAATGCCTAAGGAAAATACTTGGCATCAAGTGGAATGAATTCAAGAACAATGCAGAGATAAGACAGATGACTGAACAACAACCAGTCTCATGGGTGATCAGGAAAAGGAGATGGACATATGTTGGTCACTTGATGAGAAGAAATGATCAGAGAATCCCAAAACAAGCTATCAAGTGGAACACAACAGGCTGAAGAAAAAAAGGCAGACTGCGTGAAACTCTGAAGAGGACATTATTAAGAGAGGCCAAATTAACAGGCATAAAATCCTTTAATGAGGTTGAAAGACTCGCTGAAGACAGGAAAAATTGGCGAACTACTTTGCGAGCCCTATGTGACGTTTAACGGCACGGGAAGGATATAAGATATAAGATTGTTATTTTGGTGTTTTGGGACAGAATTTGGATTTTAACAGGTGTTGCAAGGCAAAGTATATTTTATTCCCTGTCTGTACTCTGATTTTAACTTCCTCGGTTACTGTGTTGCTTCTGTTGAAGGTTGTGCCTAGATATTTGTATGTTTCTGCTTTCCTAATAATCATCTCTCTAACGTTTATATAATCTGGATAATTCTGCCTCTGGTCTCTTGATATCTTCATATACTCTGTCTTATCTTGGTCAATGGTTATGCCCACTTTTTTTTTAGCCACTTAAGTTATTATGGTCAGAAGTGACAAATTCTTCCTCTCCTTTGGATAAATTGGAATTTTATATACCTAAAATTCTATTTTTACTCCAAAATCCTAGTTACACTTTTAGTTGTGATCATTTCAACAAGGAAGACTAAATGGTGATGCTTGTATACTCTGTAGGTTACTTGTCAATATGATTAACATTTTATGAAGTGCTGTATTTGTGACATCAGTACAATGACTACTTGTGTTTCGGTGGGCCGCAACAGAAGGAAATAAAGGATGGAAGGTAACTGCAAATACCAGGTTTGGTGTGGCTGTATGCTAGGTCATGTCACCTGAGCACTCTTTACACATGAAACACTGGTTCACTTCACCCATATCAGTAGAAGGATAGATAATGGATCTATCAGACACTGTGAGCAGTTTGTAGAGGCTGGCTAGGATGGAAGATTTTGATGACGTCTGTTCTGTGTTGGTTTCAGTCTTCTCTATCCTTTGTATAACTTTCACATACATACTAAACCAGCCAACCTCTGAAAATGGGTATCAGAGAAATCTTGGGAGGTAAGTTCGACCAGGTCACATCACACTTTCTTGGTCTTGGAAATATGGGGCTAGCACTGTATCCCCAATATGTCTTAATGGCAGTGGAAATGGGGATTTTACCTTTGCCTTTTTTTATGCATATAAGCAGAGATGCTATGTTATAATACAAAACTAGATGCATTGTTACAGTATGTAGCAAAATGTTCAGTCTTTGTACAGTGACCATATGATGTTTAATTATGTGTTAAAATGTTATAATCCAAACATCGTGAAGTAAAAAAAATAAGCATCTGTATAAACGGGCATCGGAGTGGCAAAGTGGTAAGTACACTAGCCTCTTATGGTGAAGGTTGGGGGGGGGTTAAATCCAGCCGGATGTGCCCCAGTCATCCAGCTGTGGAATTTGGTACCCAACCTCTTCAGGATTTGGGGAAGGATGACAACATCAGCCTCTAGTGTGCTGACAGGTCAAGGAAAATATGGGCACTAACGGCATATCCCTAAGTTCCTCCAAGTCATGTCAGGGTTAACATTTTACTTGTATAAACACACATAACAGTTATATTAACAGATTAATATAGCATTATTACAGATTCAGAAACTACATTCACACAGTCTGTAATTATTTACCTAAATAAATAAATAAACTGTACTCTGGTCATAAAAATGTTTGTATTGTTTCTGCAGATTTTTCAGCCATTGAAGCAAAGGACATCCACATTCTCTCATTTGTTTGCAATATGTGACATTAACTTTGTGTATTATCTTTCGGATAAACCAAGACTTTCCAAAATATTTTATTTGTACATACAACTTCCTGTGGGATCTTACAATGTTGAGGGAGGAAAGTATTTAATGGGGGAGAGTGTTTGTGGTGGGTGTAGTCCTAATAGCAGACTTGACATTAGAGTTAAGGTCTCCCGGGTACAAGTTTGCTGTATTTTTTTTCATTTAATGAGCTCTGTTGACAAGAAACGTGACACAGGGGTCAAACAGCTAACATTTTTTGTAAGGTAATGTTGGTCAGGCACTCATCCATCAAGTAAAAATAAAAATCTGTTTATGAGTGCCGTAGCAGGGGTTTCAGCCAGTGAAGAATTCCAAGTGAGGGTTGGGGGGAGGGGGGAAGAGAGAGAGAGAGAAAAATGAACCCACAGATTGACAGACTCTGACTGTTATATGCTTATCATTTGGAATGCACCATTTATGTGAATTCTGTCTAGGAAAGGGAATGTGGGAAATGACATTCTGACATACGGTGAAATGAGTGCACAGGCTAAAAAAATAAAATGCTGAAAACCATGGGTAAGCACTTTCATCATCATCAGGTGCCACACACTCTTCAGCATATCTAATCAGATCCAGGTAACTTTATTCCTTATTTCCCCCCCCCCCCATTTAAAAGCTTTGCTCTGGGGTATTCCCAAGGCTTTGTTATCTTACATACATGATAAAACCCTTCTGGGTGAGACAGCTGTGGTTGTACAGTACGCTTTTCTCCTGACGCCTGCGGAAAGTTAGATAACAAACACACCATTTTATAAGAAGGTAATATTGTGGTGATCTCCCCTAGCATTCAGTCGCTGTGTATGTACGGTGGTACTGATTGATTGATTGATCTTTGTTTCAAAAGGGTTAAGAATTGGGCACGCAGGCCCGTCTGACATTCTGCCCTTTATCATACATCTTTCACTCAATTCCAGACATTCTACAGATATGCTGTTCATGTAACAAACATAGTTAACATTGATCCATACATGACGGAGCAAATAGACATAAACTGAGCAAATGTCTAGCAAAGAGTTCTGCTCAGATAACCAAAATAACACTATATATCTATATAAAAGATGTACTGAAAGCCATATTTTAAATATTTGCTTGAATAAGTTTGATTTTCTGGGTTGGCCAAGTTTTAATACAAATAACTGCTTCTTGAAAGTGGGACTGCTGGCTAAAAGTGTCAGTTTCAAAGCAGTGTCACATTCTGTTAGAAATTTAACACAAAATTAAAAATTTAGATAATGATGTTTTAGATGATATTGGAAATAATAGTTGCTGATTGCAAAGTTGTAGTTTCACATTTTGCTATCTCCTTAGGGCTAATCTGAGCTGAAGTAACAGCTTGCTGCCAGTGTTATGTAGTCCTGATAAAGAAGTTAAACAATTTTACAATTTGAATTTTCTTTCACATACAAATATATGGACCTCATAAATTTTAGCTGACTATGATTTCAAATCAAATATTTGGTGCATCTTTTATGTATGTTTATGTGGATGTGGGATAAAGCGTATATTGTTAAGCTTATTCCACACACATAGTAAAATGGCAAATAGTGTGTTACTTACAGAACTTTAGGTGACTCCCATAACCCATGAAGTAATGGGTTTTCACTCTCCATATATTATTTCACTATGACTTATATGTTAGTTGGATACAGTGACCTTTATATGTGGAAGTTGGATATAGTGATCTTGTGTGTGGAAGTTGGATGCAGTGACCTTATATGTAGAAGCTGGATACATTGACCTTATATGTGGATGCTTTAATATTGTAGTTTTTATAGAGGGAAATGCTGCTGGTTGCACTTTTTTATTGTTCAGTCTATAAATAAACAATAAAAACGTATGTGTTGTTAACTTCTATATCATATGTGTTGTTAATGTCCCGACTATTGGTGTTGAGACACGGTTAATTGTTTTAAAATTCCCATAATTTAACAGGTCACTGCACTGACCGGGCCAGAGGTTCTCAACTTGTTTTGTATCTGGTGCCACTGTTTCGGAGATAAACGCATCAACTACTTGGCTTTATTAGTTTGAGTGTTTGGCCCTCTGTAAAATTCTTCATGCGCACCTTATTCAGTCAGAAGTGTCATGCATGTGATATGTTTGAGAACCACTCGCTCAGGTTCGTTCTTCTAAGTGGCATGTTCTTTCTTCCACGGAAGAACTCTAGGGAAAAAGTCTGGTAGAAACATTGTAAGCAACAGAGAACTGGTAGTTTAGCAGGCATGTATAAAGGGAAGTAACCAGCTGCAAAGAAGAAGGCTTTGCTCAAAGAGTCTCAAATATTCCGGGTACAACATACACACAGACTTGTTAATTCGCACCTGTAAAAAGAAGAAGTATTATGTGCTATTCATGTAATGCTTTCTTTGGCAGTAGCCGTAGCTCTTGTTCTGTTGCCCAGGAACTGCGAGCTGGTATTGTCTGCAGCCGATGCACTGAAGATGTTGAGGCACAGCATTGTACCGGTTTGGGAGTGGGTTATGGTTTGGGAGCGGGTCATGGTTTGGGAGCGGATTATGGTTTGGGAGCGGGTCATGGTTTGGGAGTGGTTCATGGTTTGGGAGTGGATTATGGTTTGGGAGTGGATTATGGTTTGGGAGCGGGTCATGGTTTGGGAGCGGGTCATGGTTTGGGAGTGGTTCATGGTTTGGGAGCGGATTATGGTTTGGGAGTGGTTCATGGTTTGGGAGTGGGTTTGGTAACTAATTTTTTCAGCCCCTGAAGGGAGCTAATAATCAGGGGGGGGGGATGTTTGTTAAGTAGACTCCACCAACATGGGGACTAGGGGATCCCTGCCCTGTTAACCAGGCTAGACTTGTTGCTGGGGGTGCCAGCGGAGAGATGGGGTGGAGTCTTGATCAGCTGTGGTTGGTCACCCCTGACGGTAGCATGTCAGCTATGGGTCGCTGATAGCCAGATCGGACAGGGTCTTTGCCACTGACAGTAACGTGCATGTTTTAAAGAGATTTAACTGCAAGAAATTTAAGGGGAGTTAAGCATTTATCTTTATGTCAGCATTGGCCAGGGTGTCACATGGGAACCAAAATGAACTAAAACAATATACTGTGTTTTTTGTTGGGCAGGAGTGTGGTTTAGTGTGTTTTTTAGGAGGTGTGTGTGTATGTGGATCCGGAGCAGATAAAATTTAAAGCCATTTCAACATTGACCATTATCTTGACTGGATTAAATATTCACAGACTAATATTAGTTTCAGAATACGAGAAGCAATCTTATCATTACCTTACAACTTGTTGCCCTGTTCTATCAAATTGTCATGACTGGTCAAACTTAACTGGTGAATGAGTGCCTTTACCAAAGGAAGCTAAAAAAATTTTAACATTTCACACATTTATTAATCAAGGATGCATCAGCAGCAGGCCATCTTGCCCACAACCGAGTGGCCTACAGGAGTGCTGTTAGGGAGGCAAAGTTCCACAAGGGACATGCAAATGAATTAATTAATGAATTAATCAAGGATTCTGCTTTCAGCAATTACCTAACATTTAACATTGCAGATTCCCAAGGCGGAATTTTTGGACGGAGCCAGGAAGCGGTCTTCTGATCTCTGATAAAACCTTGACACTGAAAGCTAGTGTAGTTTAAATTACCTGGTATTACCTCATACTGGGTGTCTGAGTGGCGAAGTGGTTAGTGCACTGGTCTCTCATGGCGAAGGTCAGGGGTACGAATCCGGCTGGCGGCACCCCAATCACCCAGCTGTAGAAATGGGTACCCGACTTCTTCTGGAGTTGGGGAAGGAAAAGGCAGCCAGGCGTGATACTGACCATATCACCCTCTAGTGTGCTGACAGGTCAAGGAAAATATGGGCACTAACACCATATCCCTATGTGCCTCTAAGGCATGACAGGATTACCTTTACTTTTTTTTATTACCTCATATTGACATTAAACAGATAATTTGACTGACCAGATTCTAAAACCGGAGCAGTGAAATGTAGCTGATGGCAACATATGTCAGATTATAAACTGATGGGCAAATAATAAACAAATTTGCAAAACTGAACAGGATCTAAGAAAAACCTCTCTCAGACAGACCAGTCAAGACGTCTCAGTTTACAGATCAGTGTGTGACTGCTAAGTTTTGATGTGGAATCAGTGCATGAATGTAATGGTCTTGTGATAATGAGTTTGAACATAATTGATGATTTAGAAGGATAATCTTGATGTCTTTCAAGTCTCTGTTGCTGCCTATTGCTGTGTGACAGAATGAGTGAAATTCACTTGATATATACTTAAAGTAGCCAGAACTGAAATAAAACCAATGAACAACATTTCATGAAAAAAAAGTTTTTTCAGAGAGTTCTTTCTCTTTTCCTGGGTCGGGAGTTTGTGACCCATCAGAATGGGACGTGGACCAGCAAGATGTTACAGTCACTGCAAAAAACAAGCCTTATCCAAAGTCATGCTTTTGTCGCGGTGTCCCTGATCCAAATATCAGAATTTTTTATTTGGGACGCAAGAAAGCCAGCGTGGATGAGCTCCCTCTGTGTGTGCACATGATCTCTGATGAGTATGAGCTGGTTTCATCTGGAGGCTGACCGTATCTGTACCAACAAGTACCTGGTCAAGAACTGTGGGAAAGATGCTTTTAACCTCCGAGTTCGTATGCATCCCTTCCATGTGAACCATATCAACAAGATATTGCATCCCTTCCATGTGAACCATATCAACAAGATATTGCATCCCTTCCATGTGAACCATATCAACAAGATTGCATCCCTTCCATGTGAACCATATCAACAAGATGTTGCATCCCTTCCATGTGAACCATATCAACAAGATATTGCATCCCTTCCATGTGAACCATATCAACAAGATGTTGCATCCCTTCCATGTGAACCATATCAACAAGATATTGCATCCCTTCCATGTGAACCATATCAACAAGATGTTGCATCCCTTCCATGTGAACCATATCAACAAGATGTTGCATCCCTTCCATGTGAACCATATCAACAAGATATTGCATCCCTTCCATGTGAACCATATCGACAAGATGTTGCATCCCTTTCCATGTGAACCATATCAACAAGATGTTGTCGTGTGCCGGCGCTGACAGGCTGCAGACTTGTACGAGAGGTGCATTTGGACAGCCCCAAGGAACAGTGGGACGTGTACATATTGGCCAGTCCCGAGGAACAGTGGGACGTGTACATATTGGCCAGTCCCGAGGAACAGTGGGACGTGTACATATTGGCCAGTCCCAAGGAACAGTGGGATGTGTACATATTGGCCAGTCCCAAGGAACAGTGGAATGTGTACATATTAGCCAGTCCCAAGGAACAGTGGCATGTGTACATATTGGCCAGCCCCAAGGAACAGTGGGACGTGTACATATTGGCCAGTCCCAAGGAACAGTGGGACGTGTACATATTGGCCAGCCCCAAGGAACAGTCGCACGTGTCCATATTGGCTAGCCCCAAGGAACAATGGGACTGTACATATTGGACAGTCCTAAGGAACAGTGGCACGTGTACATATTGGCCAGTCCCAAGGAACAGTGGCATGTGTACATATTGGCCAGCCCCAAGGAACAGTGGGACATGTACATATTGGCCAGTCCCAAGGAACAGTGGGACGTGTACATATTGGCCAGCCCCAAGGAACAGTCGCACGTGTCCATACTGGCTAGCCCCAAGGAACAATGGGACATGTACATATTGGCCAGTCCCAAGGAACAGTGGGATGTGTACATATTGGCCAGCCCCAAGGAACAGTGGAATGTGTACATATTAGCCAGTCCCAAGGAACAGTGGCATGTGTACATATTGGCCAGCCCCAAGGAACAGTGGGACGTGTACATATTGGCCAGTCCCAAGGAACAGTGGGACGTGTACATATTGGCCAGCCCCAAGGAACAGTCGCACGTGTCCATATTGGCTAGCCCCAAGGAACAATGGGACTGTACATATTGGACAGTCCTAAGGAACAGTGGCATGTGTACATATTGGCCAGTCCCAAGGAACAGTGGCATGTGTACATATTGGCCAGTCCCAAGGAACAGTGGGACATGTACATATTGGCCAGTCCCAAGGAACAGTGGGACGTGTACATATTGGCCAGCCCCAAGGAACAGTCGCATGTGTCCATACTGGCTAGCCCCAAGGAACAATGGGACATGTACATATTGGACAGTCCTAAGGAACAGTGGCACGTGTACATATTGGCCAGTCCCAAGGAACAGTGGGACGTGTACATATTGGCCAGTCCCAAGGAACAGTGGGATGTTTACATATTGGCCAGTCCCAAGGAACAGTGGGACGTGTACATATTGGCCAGTCCCAAGGAACAGTGGGATGTGTACATATTGGCCAGCCCCAAGGAACAGTCGCACGTGTCCATACTGGCTAGCCCCAAGGAACAATGGGATTGTACATATTGGACAGTCCTAAGGAACAGTGGCACGTGTACATATTGGCCAGTCCCAAGGAACAGTGGCATGTGTACATATTGGCCAGCCCCAAGGAACAGTGGGACATGTACATATTGGTCAGTCCCAAGGAACAGTGGGACGTGTACATATTGGCCAGCCCCAAGGAACAGTCGCATGTGTCCATACTGGCTAGCCCCAAGGAACAATGGGACATGTACATATTGGACAGTCCTAAGGAACAGTGGCACGTGTACATATTGGCCAGTCCCAAGGAACAGTGGGACGTGTACATATTGGCCAGTCCCAAGGAACAGTGGGACGTTTACATATTGGCCAGTCCCAAGGAACAGTGGGACGTGTAAATATTGGCCAGTCCCAAGGAACAGTGGGATGTGTACATATTGGCCAGCCCCAAGGAACAATGGCACGTGTACATATTAGCCAGACCTAAGGAACAGTGGCACGTGTACATACTGGCTAGCCCCAAGGAACAATGGCACCCCATCATGCCGGCTCGTGAGCAACATGAAGCTCAGGTCATCGAGGCTCTTCGTCGAGGAAAGTTCAAATATCCAGCCAGGCAGAAGATTGTTGTATCCAAGAAGTGGGGATTCACCAAGTGACGGCGTCAGGATTACAAACGAATGAGAGCTAAAGGCAAACTTGCCCCCCCCCCCCTCCCCGATGGCTGTGGGGTTCAGTACAGGCCTAACCATGGCACACTGGAGCCTTGGAAGGAGAATATCACTGCTATATAATCAGCACAGTTTGTGACTGGCTCATGTCAGCTCTTAATCCTCTTATAGCACTGAATACAAGAAGTCTTGTCTGTTGAAAAATAAAGTTCGTGTGAAAGTTGCTGGTCCCTTCTAATTGGAAGAAGGGAATCATTGTGAAAATACCAAAAAAGGGCAACCTTAGTGACTGTAACAACTGGAGAGGAGTAACCTTAATATCAGTTGTGTCAAAAGTATTTTGCAAGGTCATTTTGAATAGACTCAAAGATATAGTGGATACTGCAATGAGAGAAGAACAAGCAGGATTTCGAAAAGGGAGAAGCTGTCTCGACCAGATCTTTACTCTCAGAATAATACTTGAAGAACATATTGAAAAGCAGAAACCATTAATACTGAATTTCATAGATTTTAAGAAGGCATTTGATAGCATACACAGAGATTCATTATGGAGAATTTTATGTCTATATGGAATACCATCTAAAATTGTCAACATCATTAAGGACTTATACAATGGATATGGTTGTGCAGTCAAGACAGAAGAAGGGATGAGTGAATGGTTCCAGATTGAAACAGGCGTGAAACAAGGATGTATACTGTCTCCTTTACTTTTTGGGATTACAATAGACTTCATAATGAAAAAATGCTGCACAGGTAACACAGGTATTGACTGGGTACATGGGACCCAACTAGAAGATCTTGATTTTGCTGATGACATAACTCTTATCAGTAATAATGTGAATTCCATGCAAGAAAAAACAGATAGCCTATCTTCACTGGCTAGCAAAATAGGACTTGAAATTAACAAGGACAAAACAAAAATAATGAAAATTCCCATCAATCAAAATGGAAAAATACACATAGAAGGGACAGATATTGAAGAAGTCAATCAATTTGCATACCTTGGCAGCTACATAGACCAGGATGGTGACACTAGAAAGGAAGTTAGGATCAGAATTGCAAAAGCAGCATCAATCTTCAAGAATCTTGAGAACATATGGAATTCAAAAGTTATAAGCACAAAAACCAAGTTAAGACTATTCAATTCAAATGTAATATCCACCCTCATTTATGCATGCGAAAGCTGGAAAACAACTAAAGAAATAGAAAAGAAATTAGACTCTTTTGAAAACAAATGCCTAAGGAAAATACTCGGCATCAAGTGGAATGAATTCAAGAACAATGCAGAGATAAGACAGATGACTGAACAACAACCAGTCTCACGGGTGATCAGGAAAAGGAGATGGACATATGTTGGCCACTTGATGAGAAGAAATGAGCAGAGAATCCCAAAACAAGCTATCAAGTGGAACACAACAGGCCGAAGAAAAAGGGGCAGACCGCGTGAAACTCTGAAGAGAACATTATTAAGAGAGGCCAAGTTAACAGGCATAAAATCCTTTGATGAGGTTGAAAGACTCGCCGAAGACAGGAAAAATTGGCGAACTACTTTGCGAGCCCTATGTGACGTCTAACGACACGGGAAGGATATAAGATATAAGATAAGAAAGTTGCTGGCCCTGTTCTGGCACGAGTTTTCAGTTTACCACAGGAGACAAAGCGTCGGTGTAACCTGGAAGCTTCTAATGCAGATAAGATATAGCAGTATCAGGAGACAAGCGTCGGTGTAACCTGGAAACTTCTAATGCAGATAAGATATAGCAGTATCAGGAGACAAGCGTCGGTGTAACCTGGAAACTTCTAATGCAGATAAGATATAGCAGTATCAGGAGACAAGCGTCGGTGTAACCTGGAAACTTCTAATGCAGATAAGATATAGCAGTATCAGGAGACAAGCGTCGGTGTAACCTGGAAACTTCTAATGCAGATAAGATATAGCAATATCAGGAGACAAGCGTCGGTGTAACCTGGAAACTTCTAATGCAGATAAGATATAGCAATATCAGGAGACAAGCGTCGGTGTAACCTGGAAACTTCTAATGCAGATAAGATATAGCAGTATCAGGACACAAGCGTCGGCGTAACCTGGAAACTTGTAATGCAGATAAGATATAGCAATATCAGGAGACAAGCGTCGGTGTAACCTGGAAACTTGTAATGCAGATAAGATATAGCAATATCAGGAGACAAGCGTCGGTGTAACCTGGAAACTTGTAATGCAGATAAGATATAGCAATATCAGGAGGCACTGCCGAGGTACGTGGCGTCCAAGACAGCGACACTTAGCCCGTGTAAACACGTGTCTTTTTTTTTTTTATAAAAAAGTTCACTACTTCGAGTTCCTCCCTCCTCCCTCCTCCCCCCACCCCCGCCCTGCCTTTCCCCGGGTATCCACGCCTAGGGTGCTGCCTAGCTGGTCATGCGAGGGGGTGGGGTGGGGTGGGGGTGGGGGGGAGCACCGGCTTTATGATCACGATAGAGTTTGATGAAGCTTTAACTTATGACTGTTCAAAATCTGCTCTTCTTTACCGTCTTTTGCTGGTCTTTTACTGTTGGCACCTCACTAACCGTCAGCTTCTTAACTTCTTGCCAGATCACTCCTTCATTTCCTTTGAATTAATCTGTAATAATTATCTAACATTTTTTTTTATTGAAAGCCAAATATAATACGTACATCTTGCTATTCGCCTGATTGGATAAACCTACTTTCATTCAAAACGGGTTTGGATTTTTAAAAGAAATTGTTCTTTTTTTTTATTATCTTGATAACGTTGTGTCGAAATATTGGTTCTTTCTTGTTTTTCTTTTGGTTACTTTGTGGTCTTCTACTGGTCAAGGCAAGTCCTCTTCTTTGTTTACAATTACACCATACCCCTCCATGTGGTTGGTGGGGGGGGGGGAGGCTCTTAACACCAACTACGGATACTATTGCGTGTAACTATGAGCCAGGTTGGTCGGCGACCTTGCTTAGATGATCTGAGCCTTGGCCGAGCAGGAAGACACCCAACACCCGTGACTATACCAAAGCTGCTACAACCAGCGAGTGGGCTACCTGAGACTGATTTGTCACAGTAAATTCGTTACGTGAGCTCTTATTTGTTACAGTAACATTATTTTGTGTTGCCAAATACACCCCCCCCCCCCAATACCTTCTTGACTTGGACACCTCGAGGAAAAAGAAAGAGTTCCATTAGGAACATGGGGACAGAAGCACAATACAGGAAGAACTAAAAGAAGCGAGAAAGACGTGGTTTGAGGTATCCTGGCTTGCTCAGGATAAAAGGGGAACCTTTGTTGATATCTAATGCTCCACTAAGAGTACACAGGACTATATATCATGATTTTGTTTTTAAAATACGGCAATATATATCTTTACAGTTCATTATAATGCAGAGGAGCATGTTAAGAAACCCGGAGATTAGTGGGAGAAATACTGTTACACATTCTCTGTAATACATACTACATGCTCACAAGACTTCCTAGTTCTCATTTTCCAAGAACGGTTCAAGACACAAAAGGGGAAATAACTTATACACGATTCCACTTGCAAGATGAAACTTCCAACATGGAGTCTCCGAGTTATTTTAGAAAGACAGGGGGTTTTAATTACACGAGGTTTGCGTGCCGCACATAATAACCTGCCCTGTCCGGGTACTTGTGGCTGTCCTGGGAGTGGAGGGGAGGGTGCTATTTTTGTGACTGGCTTGCATGACAACTCGCAAGAGCACTCTAACCATGGCCGTTGCTGCAACGATTGGGAATAAACTGCAACAAAGAGGAGAGAGCGGCCAGTGGCAGGAGCGTGCAATCGCTAAAAGTGCTGATGGCGACGTGGCTAGTGGACCCCCTCTCCCGTG
Organism: Achatina immaculata; assembly: GCA_009760885.1. Classification (NCBI taxonomy): domain Eukaryota; kingdom Metazoa; phylum Mollusca; class Gastropoda; order Stylommatophora; family Achatinidae; genus Lissachatina; species Lissachatina immaculata. The sequence goes on from CM019713.1 coordinate 39,101,110, forward strand.
GTCGGCGGTTCGAATTCGGCTGCAGGCGACCCAGTAACCCAGCCGTGGAAATGGGTATCTGTCTTCTTCTGGAGCTGGAGAAAGGAAAGGCGACCAGGGGAGATGCTGACGTCATCCCACAATGTGTGGACAGATCAAGGGAAAATAAGGGCACTATCACCATCTCCCTCCATGATATGACAGGACTACCTTTATTTTTAAGGACAGCTGAGAAGTTGGAGAAAAGGGAAACTTAACAATGCTGAAGAACAGAGGATACAAGAAAGTAAGAAACTGATACACTGGATTATATTAAGTCAGTATCCTTGGAAACTGGATATTCCTTTAAAAAAATCTTTTAGAAAAAAATGGATGTGCTCCTAAAATAGGTGCTCTCAAAAACTGAATATTTTAAAAAATGGATATTTTTCTTAAAAATTAGTGTGTTTAAAAAAAAAAAGCTACATGATATTTGACTAAATAGTAGTATTCTCAAAATCTAGATGATATTTTAACCAATAAATAAATAATAATAATGTCCTAAAAATGGATAATATTTTACTAAAAAGTATTGTTATCAAAAACCGGATATGTTGCTTAAAAAGTAATGTCCTAAAACTGGACATTTTGCAAAGTAATGTCCTAAAAATTGGATATATGACTTAAAAAGTAGTGGCTTATACAAAGTGAATGATATTTTACCAAAAGGTAATCTCCTCAAAATCTATGATATTTTACTAAAAAGTAATGTCCCAAAAACTGGATGATATTTCACTAAAAGGTAATGTCCTAAAAACTGGATGATATTTTATTAAAAGGTAATATCCTTAAAAAACTGGATGATATTTTATTAAAAGGTAATAAACTGGATATTTTATTAAAAAGTAGTGATCTAAAAAAAGAATGATATTTTACTAAAAGGTAATGTCCTAAAAAAACTGGATCATATTTTACTAAAATGTAATGTCCCAAAAAAACTGGATATTTTATTAAAAAGTAGTGATCTAAAAAAATAATAATGATATTTTACTAAAAGGTTATGTCCTAAAAAATCTGGATGATATCTTACTAAAACAGTAAATTAGTTTGTCCTAAAAAAACTGGATGACATTGGATGACATTTTACTAAAATGTAATGTCCTCAAAAACTGATGATATTTTATACTAAAGACCAGCGACCTGAAAAAGGTGAATGCTCTGGAACTGTTTTTCCTGGAAAACTATATTGCCAAGTAGAATAGGACAAAAAAAAAGGCAACAAATCTTGAAAGAGATATCATAGACCGGACAAAACAGAGAAGCGTGATCGCCAACTCTTACCGGCACTGTGCCTAATGAATAAATGTCATCTGCACTATCGAGTTTCTTGTAATAAAGCAATTCTAGCACAGCTGAGTGGTGACTTGTGCTAAAGTGGACTCTTTATACCTGTTGGATACTTTGTTGAATTCCCTTTATACGTTGTCTAAGCTCTTTTGCTGATTGGAGACCTTGGAGTAGTTGAAGCCCTAGTGCTAAATGGACCTCTTATACCAGTTTGAGCCATATTGCTAACTGGACCTCTTATACTAGTTGGAGCCATAGTGCTAACTGGACCCCTTATATTAGTTTGAGCCCTATTGATAATTGGACCTGTTATACTAGTTTGAGCCATAGTGATAGTTGGATCTCTTATACTAGTTGGAGCCTTGGACCTCTTATACTAGTTGGAGCTATAGTGATAATTGGATCTCTTATACTAGTTGCAGCCCTAGTGCCAATTGGACCTCTTATACTAGTTTGAGCCCTAGTACTAACTGGACCTCTTATACTAGTTTGAGCCCATTGCTAACTGGACCTCTTATACTAGTTTTAGCCCTAGTGCTAAATGGATCTCTTATACCAGTTGGAGCCTTGGACCTCTTATACTAGTTGGAGCCATAGTGCTAATTTGATCTCTTATGCTAGGTGCAGCCATAGTGCTAATTGGATCTCTTATACTAGTTTGAGCCTTAGTCCTAATTGAACCTCTTATACTAGTTTTAGCCCTAGTGCTAATTGGACCTCTTATACTAGTTCTAGCCATAGCGCTAACTGGGTCTCTTATACTAGCTGGAGACTTGGACCTTTTATACTAGTTGGAGGCATAGTGCTTAATTGTACTTCTTATACTGGTCTGAGCCCTTGTGCTAATTGGACTCCTTATACTAGCCGGAGCCATAGTGCTACTTTTATACAATCTGGGGCCATAGTGCTACTCTTATACTATCTGGAGCCATAGTGCTACTCTTATACAATCTGGAGCCATAGTGCTAACTGAACCTCTTATGCTAGTTGAAGCCCTTGTACTAATTAGAGCCCTTATACTAGTTGGACACCTTAAACTAGTTTGAGTCCTTATGCTAGCGGAAGCCCTTATACTAGTTTATAGTTGACCCATTATATCATTTGGAACCCTTATACTAGTAATAACCTTTATACTAGGCGGATCCTTTATACTACTTGCACCCTTTATACTACACGAAGCCCTTGGACTCTATACTATTTGTAGCCCTTATACTAGTTGGACTCTTTATACTACTTGGAGTCTTTATACTAACTGGACCCCTTATATTAGTTTGAGCCCTATTGATAATTGGACCTGTTATACTAGTTTGAGCCATAGTGATAGTTGGATCTCTTATACTAGTTGGAGCCTTGGACCTCTTATACTAGTTGGAGCTATAGTGATAATTGGATCTCTTATACTAGTTGCAGCCCTAGTGCCAATTGGACCTCTTATACTAGTTTGAGCCCTAGTACTAACTGGACCTCTTATACTAGTTTGAGCCCATTGCTAACTGGACCTCTTATACTAGTTTTAGCCCTAGTGCTAAATGGATCTCTTATACCAGTTGGAGCCTTGGACCTCTTATACTAGTTGGAGCCATAGTGCTAATTTGATCTCTTATGCTAGGTGCAGCCATAGTGCTAATTGGATCTCTTATACTAGTTTGAGCCTTAGTCCTAATTGAACCTCTTATACTAGTTTTAGCCCTAGTGCTAATTGGACCTCTTATACTAGTTCTAGCCATAGCGCTAACTGGGTCTCTTATACTAGCTGGAGACTTGGACCTTTTATACTAGTTGGAGGCATAGTGCTTAATTGTACTTCTTATACTGGTCTGAGCCCTTGTGCTAATTGGACTCCTTATACTAGCCGGAGCCATAGTGCTACTTTTATACAATCTGGGGCCATAGTGCTACTCTTATACTATCTGGAGCCATAGTGCTACTCTTATACAATCTGGAGCCATAGTGCTAACTGAACCTCTTATGCTAGTTGAAGCCCTTGTACTAATTAGAGCCCTTATACTAGTTGGACACCTTAAACTAGTTGGAGTCCTTATGCTAGCGGAAGCCCTTATACTAGTTTATAGTTGACCCATTATATCATTTGGAACCCTTATACTAGTAATAACCTTTATACTAGGCGGATCCTTTATACTACTTGCACCCTTTATACTACACGAAGCCCTTGGACTCTATACTATTTGTAGCCCTTATACTAGTTGGACTCTTATACTACTTGGAGTCTTTATACTAACTGGAGCCATTATATTATTTGGATCCCTTATACTAGATGGAGTCCTTTTTACTAATTGGAGCCCTTATAGTAGTTGGAGACCTTATAGTAGTTGGAGACCTTATAGTAGTTGGAGACCTTATGACCAACTTGACCTTCGTATTAGCCGGCGCCCTAAGTAATATTTTCGAAATAGCTGGGACCTTTTGTACTAACTGCGGCACTTGTACTAGCTGGGACTCTTATACTAGCTGGATCTCTTGCACTAGCTGGAACTCTTATACTAGCTGGGTCTCTTGCACTAGCTGGGTCTATTGCGTTAGCTAGGTCTCTTGCACTGGCTGAGACTCTTGTACTAGCTGAAATTCTTGTACTAGCTGGGTCTCTTATACTAGCTGAGACTTTTGTACCAGCTGGGACTCTTATACCAGCTGGGTCTCTTGCACTAGCTGAGACTCTTACACTAGCTGGGTCTCTTATACTAGCTGAGACTCTTATACTAGCTGAGACTCTTATACTAGCTGAGACTCTTATACTAGCTGAGACTCTTATACCAGCTGGGTCTCTTGCACTAGCTGAGATTTTGTACCAGCTGGGACTCTTATACCAGCTGGGTCTCTTGCACTAGCTGAGACTCTTACACTAGCTGGGTCTCTTATACTAGCTGAGACTCTTATACTAGCTGAGACTCTTATACTAGCTGAGACTCTTATACTAGCTGAGACTCTTGTACTAGCTGAGACTCTTGTACTAGCTGGGTCTTTTGCACTAGCTGGGTCTCTTGCACTAGCTGAGACTCTTGTACTAGCTGAGACTCTTGTACTAGCTGGGTCTTTTGCACTAGCTGGGTCTCTTGCACTAGCTGAGACTCTTGTACTAGCTGAGTCTCTTGCACTAGCTGAGACTCTTGTACTAGCTGGGTCTCTTGCACTAGCTGGGTCTCTTGCACTAGCTGAGACTCTTGTACTAGCTGGGTCTCTTGCACTAGCTGGGTCTTTTGCCCTAGCTGAGACTCTTATACTAGCTGGGTCTCTTGCACTAGCTGAGACTCTTGTACTAGCTGGGTCTCTTGCACTAGCTGAGACTCTTGCACTAGCTGGGTCTCTTGCACTAGCTGAGACTCTTGCACTAGCTGGGTCTCTTGCACTAGCTGAGACTCTTATACTAGCTGGAACTCTTGTATTAGTTGGGACTCTTATACTAGCTGGGACTCTTGTACTAGCTGGGACTCTTATACTAGCTGGGACTCTTGTATTAGTTGGGTCTTTTATACTAGCTGGAACTCTTGTACTAGCTGGGACTCTTATACTAGCTGGGACTCTTGTACTAGCTGAAATAGTGGATTCCGAGACATGACGTTAGCAAATGATGCATGAGTTTACTGGCAACATTTCAATCATCTAAAAAAAAAAAACGTTACATTTGACATATCAGTAATAAACAGTTTCAACGATACAACGAGACCACCCATTCAATACATCGTAAACAGAGGAAAATTCATGACACTTAGTTTAGTACTTGTCGTGCACCCCATTCTACGCAGTTCGAATATTCGTAATTCGAAACAAGTTACGACTGTTTCATAATTTTTGTGTCTCCTGGTTTTTCTCTCTCACACTTGCCTACCTTCATTCGCAAACGCAATTATCGAACTATGTACAGTGACCACTGAATAGATACCCCCTTCTCTCCCACCCCCACCCCCGGGGCAGGCATCCTCCTCCGTCTATATATAATCTCCCTCTCTCTCTCTCTCTCTCTCTGAACCTTAAGTGCCCAGGGCACATGGGGCTTCCGCAATGGTTTTCCACAAATGCCTGTCTTTTGTCTTTTTTTTTCTGCTCTTGCCCTCTATTGCTCAGCATCCTTTCTGTTGTTCTTCTCCATGTCTCTTTTGGTCTACCCTTACTTCTGTTCCCCTGTGTTGTCCATCTTAGTGCTATTTTTGGTAGTGAGTTGTCATTCATTCGAAGAACATGTCCCAACCATCGCCAGCGTCTTTCCTCAATAATTGTTATTTCTTATGGTGTTTGGCCAAAATATTTTTTTCTAATTCTTCGTAAACGTTTAGTCTGGAAAGAATTCAACTTGTTTTCTATGGTTTTGGTGATTTTCCAGCATTCACTACCATAGAGTAGTACGCTTAGAACATTACTCTTAAATATCCTGATTTTCGTCTTCATGCTTAGTTTTTTTTTATTTCCATATAGTCTGCAGCACTGCAAAAGCCTGGTTTCCTCTAGTAAGTCTGCTGTTGATGTCCCCTCTGTGCTGTCTCCATTTTCTACTACTTTACTGTCAAGGTATACAAATTCATTGACCTCCTCCACTAACTTGCTATCTACTCTGAGTAGATTTCTGTTGTTCACATTTTGCTTCATTAACTTTGTCTTTCCTACGTTGATCTTTAGTCCTATGTTGTTTGCATTCTGAATTAGCTTGTTAATTTTATCTTGCATATCTTTGTGACTGCTTGATAATAGACAAATGTCGTCCGCAAAGTCAAGGTCCTCCAGCACTGTGTCAAGGGTCCATTGTAATCCTCTGCGTTTGTCTGATGTTGCCTCCTTCATTAACCAGTCTACTGCCAAGATAAATAATGCTGGTGATAGTACACATCCCTGCTTCACTCCTGTCTGTACCCTAAAGCTGCTGGAAGTATGTTTCCACATATCACTTTGCACTGAAAACCCTCTTATCAAACACTTTGATTACATTCACTATCTTATGGGGGAGGCCATGCCATCTTAGGATTTTCCACAGTGAATCCCTATTGACACTGTCAAAGTCTTTCTCAAAATCTATAAACAATGCATATGTTGTGCTATGCCACTCATTTGCCTGTTCTAAGTACAAATATGTTATCTATGCATGATATTGCGGTTAGCGGGGTAGGGGTATCCCCTATCAAAGGAGAAGTAAGACGCCTCCTTACCTCCGTTAGTCTACGGGACACCCTTGGGCAAGGTGGAGTACCCGTATAGCCCCCCGATCAGGGTGACGTGAAGCCATGGGAGCAGGTGGTGGATGGAATGGGAGAGCAGCTGACAGATAATGTTGGTTATGGTCACCATTCTATGATGGTAGGCAGATGATCTCAATGTAGGGACAATGGCTACGATCACTGACTAGTACAGTCACTGCCCGGAAGGAAAGCAATGGTAAACTACCTTCTGGAAACATACCAAGAAACCCAAGCAGCAATCATGGAAAGTCAAATAGGAAAAAGATCTGGTGGTGAGTCCCCCAGGCCAGATAGATCTAATTTTAACACTGGGGAAGAGTGTGAGGCAGAGGTCGGTACTAGTAATTGTGATGACGGACAAAATCCTGACGGTGTTACCAAGGAAAACCCCTGTATCAAACTAAAAAGAAAAATAAGAGTAGGAACATGGAATGTAAGAAGTATGTATGAGGGAAATATCAAGTAATAAGTGACGAGATGAAAAGAACGCGGATACACATTTTTGGGAATTGCGAACATCGATGGAAAGGATCAGGACACTTTAAGAGCGAGAATGAAATATTTATATATTCTGGCGGACAAGTAGGAGGAAAGAATGGAGTGGCTTTTTATTTGGACAAATCAACATCAAAAGCATTACTAGGCTACAATCCAGTAAGTGATAGAATCCTAACAATCAGACTTAAGGGCATTCCTAGAAATGTAACAGTCTCCAGGTATATGCACCTACATCAGCAGCAGAAGAAGATGAAGTAGAACATTTTTATAACACACTGCAGACGACAATGGACCAGGTACGGAAAAATGATATTGTATTTATAATGGGTGATTTTAATGCAAAAATTGGTACAGAAAGAGCAGAAGATGAAGGACAAGTTGTAGGGAAATTTAGCATAGGACACAGAAATGAGGCAGGTGACAATCTAATGGCGTTTTGTATGGAAAATGAGCTAATGATCGGTAACACACTTTTTAAACAACATCCAAGAAGACTTTACACATGGACATCACCTGATGGGAAAACCAGGAATCAAATAGATTACATTTTAGTGCAGAGAAGGTGGAGGTCAAGCATAACATCAGCAAAAACTTTACCAAGTGCTTATTGTGACACGGACCATGAGTTATTAATAGCAGACATGAAGATAAAGATAAAAAAGTTAGTTATGGGATCAAGACCACTCCGCTTTGACCTTACAAATATACCAGAACAATACGGTATAGAAGTGAAGAACCGTTTCGAAATCCTGATGGCTGTACAGGAAGAGATGACACCAGATGAATTGGCTACGCAGGCCAAAGATATCTTAGTAACAACAGCTAAAGACATGGTTCCAGTAAAGAAAACACAAAAGAATAGATGGATCACAGCAGGTACACTAGAACTGATAAAACAATGTAGAGAAATGAAGACGCAATGGAGAGTGACAAACAACAACAAAGATAAATATAAAACTTTAACAAAAGAAGTATGAAGAAACATAAGAAAAGACAAAAAACAATACATACAAGATTGTTGTGAAAGAATAGAAGAACATCAGAGGTGTGGAAGAGATAGTGAAATGTTTAAAGAAATGAAGACATTGACGAGAAATGTCACACCTAAGCTAAATGTAATTTGTGATGAGATTGGGAATACCCTGACAGAGACAGAGGAAATTCTGGAAAGATGGAAGGATTTGTAAAAGAATGTATGAAACAACCGACTGTGGAAGCAGAAATCAACAGTGTGAATTATTATTGGAGGAGAAAGAACCCGAGCCGACAATGGAAGAAGTTTTATGGGCAATAAAGAGTCTGAAAAATGGTAAATCACCAGGATGTGATGAGATAACCGCTGAATTTATTAAAGCAGGAGGAAAGGAGTGTGCAACAATCTATCATGCACTATGTAAAAAGATATGGCATTCAGTATTTGGCCAAAAGAATGGAAAAGAACTGTATTCATACCACTGCCAAAAAAGGGTAACCTGAAATTATGCACCAACTACAGAACTGTTGCCCTGATTAGTCATGCCAGTAAAATTCTGTTAAAAATAATAATGGGTAGACTTCGAAAGAAAATAGAAGAAGAAGTCAATATGGTCCAAGCCGGCTTCAGGCAAGGAAGAGGATCAAGATCATATATTCAATCTAAGATTAATAATAGAGAAATGCAGGGAGTTTAATGTGAATCTATATTTATCCTTTATAGACTACTCAAAGGCATTTGATTGTGTACAACACCAGAAACTTTGGGAAATAATGGAAAAAATGGGATTTCCAACACATTTGATACAATTAACATCACTGCTGTATTTAGACCAACAAGCAGCAGTAAGAATAAATGGTGAAACAACAACTTGGTTTGACATAAAACAAGGGGTCCGTCAGGGGTGCATATTGTCACCCTACTTATTTAACTTGTATACTGAAAATATAATGAGGAATGTTAGAGAAGATGTAGACAAAGAATTTACGATGCCATAACAGTTGGAGGTTATGAAATACCAGAGATTAGATATGCTGATGACACAGTATTGCTGTCCACAACACAAGAAGGAATGGAAAAACTAATTATGTCAGTCCGCAAGAACAGCGAAGAGCAGAACCTCTATCTTAATGCAAAGAAAACTAAAGTGATGACAACTGACAAAACAAACAAGGCAACTGAAATATGTATCAGTGAGGAAAAACTGGAAGAAGTGGAGAGTTTTGAATATCTTGGATCACTACTAACTAATAATGGAGATACAATGCGGGAAATTAAAAGGAGGACATCTATTGCTCTTCAGAAAGTAAAACAAATAAAGAATCTGTGGAGAGGAGCAGACAGAACCACAAAAATAAGATTTTTAAGGGCATGCATCTTTCCCATCGCAACATATGCCTGTGAGACCTGGACACTTAATAAAACAGCTGAGAAGCACATAAATGCCTTCGAAAGAAAATAGAAGAAGAAGTCAATATGGTCCAAGCCGGCTTCAGGCAAGGAAGAGGATCAAGAGATATATTCAATCTAAGATTAATAATAGAGAATGCAGGGAGTTTAATGTGAATCTATATTTATCCTTTATAGACTACTCAAAGGCATTTGATTGTGTACAACACCAGAAACTTTGGGAAATAATGGAAAAAATGGGATTTCCAACACATTTGATACAATTAACATCACTGCTGTATTTAGACCAACAAGCAGCAGTAAGAATAAATGGTGAAACAACAACTTGGTTTGACATAAAACAAGGGGTCCGTCAGGGGTGCATATTGTCACCCTACTTATTTAACTTGTATACTGAAAATATAATGAGGAATGTTAGAGAAGATGTAGACAAAGAATATTACGATGCCATAACAGTTGGAGGTTATGAAATACCAGAGATTAGATATGCTGATGACACAGTATTGCTGTCCACAACACAGAAGGAATGGAAAAACTAATTATGTCAGTCCGCAAGAACAGCGAAGAGCAGAACCTCTATCTTAATGCAAAGAAAACTAAAGTGATGACAACTGACAAAACAAACAAGGCAACTGAAATATGTATCAGTGAGGAAAAACTGGAGAAGTGGAGAGTTTTGAATATCTTGGATCACTACTAACTAATAATGGAGATACAATGCGGGAAATTAAAAGGAGGACATCTATTGCTCTTCAGAAAGTAAAACAAATAAAGAATCTGTGGAGAGGAGCAGACAGAACCACAAAAATAAGATTTTTAAGGGCATGCATCTTTCCCATCGCAACATATGCCTGTGAGACCTGGACACTTAATAAAACAGCTGAGAAGCACATAAATGCCTTTGAATGTAAATGCTATAGAAGAGTTCTCCAAATATCGTGGACACAAAAAAGAACAAATATATCTATACTACAAGAGCTTAATATTGAAGAAGGCTGGCTAGTAAAGAGGATTAAAGAGAGAAAACTTAAATATTTTGGCCACATTAAACGTCATGATAATTTAGAGAAGACCATATTGGAAGGATACATAACGGGAAAAAGAAAAAGAGGAAGACCGAAACGAAGATGGCTGCAAGACATCGTTGATGATCTGGAAATGGATGCAGCAGCAGCAGGCCATCTTGCTCACAACCGAGAGGCCTACAGGAGTGCTGTTTGGGAGGCAAAGTTCCGCAAGGGACATGCAAAGGAATGAATGAATGAATGCATGATATTCCGTTCCTAAATCCTGCCTGCTCTTTCCGAAGTTTTCCCTCAAGTGCTGGTACAATTCTGTTGATGACCATTCTGCAAAATACTTTACTGGTGAGTGGAGGGTAATGCCTCTCCAGTTCCTGCAATCTCTGAGGTCACCCTTCTTTGGTAGTTTTACTATAAGGCCAGTTTTCCACTCCTCTGGAGCTTTTTTTCTAGATCCCAAATTTGTTGTAGTATCCGGCAGAGTTGTTTTGGTGTTTCTGTTTCTTCTGCTTTCAACATCTCAGCAGTCACTTCATCTTCACCTGGTGCCCTGTCTAATTTTAGCTTCTTTATTGCCTCATTTACTTTACTTAATGTTATCGGTCCTGTACTGATATTTTGTTCCGTTTTTGCTTCAAGTATGTCTATTGTTTGTGCTGCTTGTGTTCTGTTTAGTAGAGTGTTAAAGTGTTCCCTCCATCTTTCAATTTTTTCTCTTTCTCCACTGACCAGTTGTCTCTTATGTGTCCTTATTACACTCTCACATCTTGTGCTGAAGTTGCCTGTCATCTGCTTTGTGATTTTGAATATGGTTTTCATGTCATTTGCATATGCTGCTTTCTCTGCTGCTTCTGCTAAGTTACCATAGTATTGACGTTTATCATGACGGCATGATTCCTTCACTTCTTTGTCTTTTTGTGCATCTTGTGACCTCTTTTCTGATGACTGAACAGTTTACACTAGTGACAATGACGTTATTAACCTTGAGTCAACTCTTCAAAATGAAATAAACAGTCTAATTAACTGGAGTAACAACAACAGAATGCTCATTAACACCAACAAAATAAAATCCATGCTCATTACAACAAGACAGAAATTAACAAATTCACCAACAACAACACTACAGCTCCATGTTGGAACTTCACAGATAGAGAATGTTAATGAACATAAAAAACTCTAGGTCTCATGATTGACCACCACCTCAGCTGGAATCATCATGTAGACAATCAAACCAAACTCACTGCACAAAAAGTTTACCAGTTTACTAAAATTACACATTTTCTTGACATAGACACCAGAAAAATATACTACATATCACAGATACAAACACACTTGGACTACTGTTCCACAGTCTGGGATGGCTGTTCCATGTCAAACATGAAAAGACTTTACTCACCTAAAAAAAACGAGCAGTAAAGCTTATGGATGACAAACATACAGCGCACATATTACAAATAAGGACAAACATCTTGATATTCTACCTCTTAAGAAGATATTTCTTTTTAACAAGGCCAAGTTAATTCATAAAATTCTATCCCACAATGCTCCACCCTATTATATATTATATTATATATTAACAAATGCTGAATGACTGTGACTGAGTGAAAGCTGTATGGTGAAGGGCAGAATGTTAGACGGGCCTGCGTGCCTAATTCTTAACCCTTTGAGAATAAACTATGCTTGTTCGTTCTATTGATCGGGGGGTGGGGGGGGGTGGGGAGGAGACTGGCAAGATAAAATATACCCTGGCAAGCTTTTCAGCTCCGTTCTAGCTCTAAGTAAATTCTGTCTATTAATTCCCCTCGTACTTGCCGCTCTCTCTCTCTCTCTCTCTCTCTCTCTCTCAGGTGCAGTCTCTCTCCTTTCTCTCATGCGCAAATTTGAACAACTCCACACACAAAAATGACACGAGAGCCCGATCAAACATTTCCACCAGCTACTCTTAGGCGATATCGAAGATTAAAGTCGATCCATCTAAAGTCTTTCCCACTCAATGGTCACATTTTCTGTTTTCCTTTTAGAGAGGGGAAGAAAACAAAATGAATCCTCGCGGGGAATGTCTAAAATAAACGTCTGGGAAATTGTGTTGATTGGTCGCGCGAAAGTCGCACTCAAGTCCCCCTGCGCGCTGAGTATGTCTCATTGGCTGTAGCGTGCGAAATTTAGTTCGCATTACTTCGTGTTTTAAAATATTAATAGCGACCGTCTAATTTCGCTGGAAATTCCGTGGATTACTCCACGGTTGGAGTACTCCCTGGGTGGTTCTACGTTCTGGATATCGCCGAACATTTCGGAGCTTTTAGCCTACTGCAATATCCTTTTCATTTTTTTTTCCACCTGTATTTTGGCAACAAATTATTATTTGTATTATGCGAGTCATGCCAAACCTCTATGTTCCATTTATTTTGCTTAACCCTCGGTGCAAGCAGGAAGTAATCTAGTAAATAAAACAAAAAAACAAACATATTACCAACAAACAGTAGCTGGCATGAAGACTTTGAATCTATTTCTTATTTACTTTAAAAAAAAAATTATCCGTTTGTTCTTTTTTCTGAGATCTCAATTTTTAACCCTCTCAGCCACAAACGAGATAAAATTACCATCCACAGCTTGGATAAAAATACCACGCATACACAAGACTACCATGGAAGAAGTGATCGGGAAGCTATGCAGTGACTTGCTTGGTCTGGATGGCGAAGTGGTTAGTGCACTTGTGTCTGATGGCAAAGGTCGGGGGGTTCGATGCCCCCAATCGCCCATCTTTAGAAATAGGTACCCGACTTCTTCTGGAGTTGAGGAAGGAGAGGCGGCCAGGCGTGATGCTGGCCATATCACCCTCTAGTGTGCTGACAGGTCAAGGAAAACAGGGGCACTAACACCATATCCCTTGTGTGCCTCTAAGGCGTGACAGGGTTACCTTAGCCTTTACAGATTTTGCCAAGGGAATTAACTCTCTTGTTGTCAGTTTTCTGGAAGAGAGTAACCAGAACTTAAACAGAAAGATCAGTAAAGCAAAGTTAGAGAGGAAAAGAAGGAAATAAAGAAACTAACAAAGTGGATTGATTGAGTGTCTCATTCAACTTTATTTCCAAGGGATGAAAAATTGGGCACTCAGGACCTTCATAGACAGACAGACAGAGACAGACAGGCAGAGACAGACGGACAGGCAGACAGGCAGACGGGCAGGCAGACAGACAGACAGACAGAGACAGACGGGCAGGTAGACAGACAGACAGGCAGACAGACAGAGACAGACGGGCAGGCAGACAGAGACAGACGGGCAGGCAGACAGACAGACAGAGACAGAGGGGCAGGCAGACAGGCAAGCAGGCAGACAGACAGACAGACAGGCAGGCAGACATGCAGGCAGACAGACAGGCAGGCAGACAGAGACAGACGGGCAGACAGACAGGCAGACAGACAGACAGACAGACAGGCAGGCAGACAGATAGGCAGGCAGACAGAGACAGGCAGGCAAGCAGGCAGACAGACAGAGACAGACGGGCAGGCAAACAGACAGACAGACAGAGACAGACGGGCAGGCAGACAGACAGATGGGCAGGCAGACAGACAGGCAGGCAGACATGCAGGCAGACAGACAGGCAAGCAGGCAGACAGACAGAGAAAGACGGGCAGGCAGGCAGGCAGACAGGCAGACAGACAGGCAGGCAGCAGACAGACAGGCAGGCAGACAGATAGACATGCAGGCAGACAAACAGGCAAGCAGACAGACAGACAGAGACAGACGGGCAAGCAGGCAGACAGGCAGACAGACAGGCAAGCAGGCAGACAGACGAACAGACAGAGACAGACGGGCCGGCAGACAGACAGGCAAGCAGGCAGACAGACAGGCAGGCAGGCAGGCAGGCAGGCATACAAACAGGCAGGCAGACAGACAGACAGATAAGCAAGCAGGCAAACAGGCAGACAGACATATAGCAAATGGCATACCTGGTACACCTATACAAATCTCCAATTCGATCTGTGCAAAATATGAATCACATTCTTCTAAAGAACGAAAACAAAATAAACAGACACGAAACAAAACATTCTAATTCTCCTCACATCAGCCAGTAATCGAAGCAGCGGAAATGATTATGGCGTGCTCACAGTTAAATATCAGCAAAGACCCTCGGTGTGCTAGGCGCAAATGTATGAATTTTTAGATCTATTTGCTTCTTCAGTTTTGGCTCTTTAAAAAAAGTGATCTAGCCATCTGCACGCCGCCATGATTCTGCTAACCAATTAAGAACCAAAAATAAATATCACTCGTTCAAATAAATGACGCAGAAAATCCATAAAACGATATTTCCATCTATTTTTAGATCATTTTGCGCACCTTGATGTGCACTTGAAACGTTTTTTTTTTTTTTAAGTAATGATAGCTTTGCGAATATCAGCGTAGTGGGACCTGCAAGTGTTTCAGATAAGGAGTCATTCGTTATCATGATGGACTATTTTTGTTTCGTTTTCGAGAAAAGTAGGATCTTAATATCAGTTTTGAATGTACCGACTAATTAGCATAGTTTTTAGTCTCATTTTTTTCCCGCCTTCCTTCTAAGCCTCTCTCTGTCTCTCTGCCTCTGTCTCTCTCTGTCTCTCTCTGTCCGTCTCTCTGTCTCTCTGCCTCTGTCTCTCTTTCTGTCTCTCTCTGTCTCTGTCTGTCCGTCTCTCTGTCTCTCTCTCTCTCTCTCTCTTTCTGTCTCTCTTTCTGTCTCTCTATGTCTCTCTTTGTCTTTGTCTCTCTCTGTCTCTTTTTCTGTCTCTCTCTGTCTCTCTGTTTCTCTTTCTGTCTCTCTCTGTCTTTGTCTCTCTGTCTGTCTCTCTCTCTCTCTCGATCTTTACCCTTTAAAAATAAAGATTTCATTCATTCAATCTCTCTCTCTCTCTCTCTCTCTCAACACTTAGGAACCAGGAGTGGCCAGAGATCGACGATCTACTTTTCCTTGTCTCAGTTGTCGAGTTCTTCACTCGCAGAGTTGGACCCAAAGGCCTGTACTCATGAACAACTCGCGGATGTGGGACAGCACGACGCCCTTAATGGCTCGTATTGTAACAGAACCCCTTAGGATTTTCATTTTCAATGCACCCACGAGCGAGAACTCATAGGTTTAAAATGTTTTAGATTCGAACTTTGAAGACAAACAAACGAAGATTTCTAAAAGTGAAAAATATCCTCTTGACCATTAGACCGTGACAGTGTAGAGTAGCCAAGAACATTGTACTTGCTACTTGGCATTGAAGGAAACTAAAACTATGAAAGTGAATAAATTCACTGAAGATGAGAGTGTATGAATGATGCAGTGACAGCCTGGATGGCTGAGTGGTTAGGTGCTCGGTTTACTAATCCGGTGGGTACCGGATTCAAGTCCCAAGAATTGAATTTTTTTGTTTTTGTTTTTGGTACACAGACACACACGCATACACACAGACACACAGAGTCACACGCACACACAGACACACACACACAAAGAGACACACACAGACACACACACAGACACGCACACACAAAGAGACACACACAGACACACACACACAGACACGCACACACAAAGAGACACACACAGACACACACAAACACACACAGACACACACAAACACACACAGACACACACAAACACACAGACACACAAACACACACAGACACACACAAACACACACAGACACACAAACACACACAGACACACACAAACACACACAGACACACACGCATACACACAGACTCACACGCACACACAAAGAGACACACACAGACACACACAAACACAAACACACACACAAACACACGCAGACACACACAAACACACACACACAGACACACACAAACACACACAGACACACACGCAGACACTCACAGACACACACAGACACACACGCACACACAAAGAGACACACACAGAGACACACACAGACACACACGCACCCACACAAAGGCCCCGGGGTCGACGCAGCCTCTAAAAAATGGGTACGCAGAGAAGTCTGGGAAGGTAAATGTGGCCAAGCGTGATACCGACCACATCAGACTTTCATGTGCCGATGGTCGTGGAAATGCTGGCCTAATATCGTATCCCCAAGATGCCCTAATGGCATGGAAACGGATAATTTTTACCTTTTACCAGTGTATGAATGATGCAGTAGCTGCTGTGTCTGCTTATTGAGACAAAGGATTAAGTTAGAGCCATCTTCTTGGAGCACTTCGGTTATTCGCTTCTGAAGACACATAAATGAATACATGAGAGACCTAAATTGGAACCATATTCTCAACGATCTCCAAACAACCCAGTTAAAAATGAGTTCTTCATACTTGCTTTCGGCATCCACAGACTGCGAGGCTGAGACTTTACCTGAAGCTGGGAGCACAAGATTACTGTTAACACCGATGATTCAGTTTACTATGACCGCTGAAAAATATCAAGCAAAATAATTATCCTACCTGCCAACACTGGTCATAGATATAGGTCGTTGCTTGAGCTCGACCCGGTTCTGACGAGAGAATCAGATGTGACATCAGCTATAATTACAAATCCCCTACTCTTAAGCGAACATCGCATGTATGCACACTTATCTTAACCTCATATAGACATCAGTTACTATTACACTCTCTATCACAGACAGATATCTCATGCAGGAGCAACCACTCCCCCCCCCCCCCAATCCCTATATGCACATTAAATATAAGTAGAACTCTCCTACTCTAAATGGATATCGGATATAGATACAACCTTAAACAGACATCACATATAGGCGCCACTCTCCTGCCTTAAACAGACATCAGATATAGTACAACCCTACTACCTCAAATAGACATCAGATACAGGTACAACTTCGTACCTTAAACAGACATCACACATAGGTACAACTCTCCTAACTTAAACAGACATCACATATATGTACAATTCTCCTAACTTAAACAGACATCACATATAATTACAGCTCTCCTAACTTAAGCAGATATCACATATATGTATAACTCTCCTAACTTAAACAGACATCACATATAGGTACAACTCTCCTATCTTAAACAGACATCACATACAGATTAAACTCTCCTAACCTAAACAGACATCACATACAGATTAAACTCTTCTAACTTAAACAGACATCACATATAGGTACAACTCTCCTAACTTAAACAGATGTTACATATATGTACAACTATCCTAACTTAAACAGATATCACATACAGATACAACTTTCCTAACTTAAACAGACATCACATATAATTACAGCTCTCCTAACTTAAGCAGACATCACATATATGTATAACTCTCCTAACTTAAACAGACATCACATATAGGTACAACTCTCCTATCTTAAACAGACATCACATACAGATTAAACTCTCCTAACCTAAACAGACATCACATACAGATTAAACTCTTCTAACTTAAACAGACATCACATATAGGTACAACTCTCCTAACTTAAACAGATGTTACATATATGTACAACTATCCTAACTGAAACAGATATCACATACAGATACAACTTTCCTAACTTAAACAAACATCACATATAAGTACAACTCTCCTAGCTTAAACAGACATCACATGTAAGTATAACTCTCCTGACTTAAACAGACATCACATATAAGCACAGCTCTCCTAACTTAAACAGACATCACATATAAGTACAACTATCCTAACGTAAACAGACATCACATATAAGCACAGCTCTCCTAACTTAAACAGACATCACATATAGGTACAGCTCTCCTAACTTAAACAGACATCACATATAGGTACAACTCTCCTAACTTAAACAGACATCACATATAAGTACAGCTCTCCTAACTTAAACAGACATCACATATAGGTACAGCTCTCCCAACTTAAACATACATCACATATAGGTACAGCTATCCTAACTTAAACAGACATCACATAAAGGTAGAGTTCTCCTAACTTAAACAGACATCACATATAAATACAACTGTCCTCCCTAAATGGACATCAACTATAGTTACAACTCTTCTACCCTTTACTGAATATATTTTAGAAAGCAACATTTCAATGAATAACACCAAGTATGATTCTTGTTAATTTAATGTTTGAAAACATAAATGTACATTTCCATATAATTCTGTACTTTTTTTTTCTTAATTTAATTCAATTTATTTAGAAAATCTTCTGGCGAGCCTAAGCCCTCCCGTCGGCGAACTTATATGTGAGTCACAACCCTATGTTATCACCTGGAGGACCTTATATGTGAGTCACGACCCTATCTCAGCACATGGGGGCCTTATATGTGAGTCACGATCCTATGTCAGCATACGGGGGCCTTATATGTGAGTCACGACCCTATGTCAGCACATGGGGGTCTTATATGTGAGTCACGACCCTATGTCAGCACTGGGACGACTTT
Organism: Achatina immaculata; assembly: GCA_009760885.1. Taxonomy (NCBI): domain Eukaryota; kingdom Metazoa; phylum Mollusca; class Gastropoda; order Stylommatophora; family Achatinidae; genus Lissachatina; species Lissachatina immaculata. The sequence goes on from CM019713.1 coordinate 39,119,865, forward strand.
ATATGTGAATCACGTCCCTATGTCAGCACATGGGGGTCTTATATGTGAGTCACGACCCTATGTTAACAAATGAGGGCCTTATATGTGAGTCACGATCCTATGCCAGCACATGGGGGCCTTATATGTGAGTCACGACCCTATGTCAGCATATGGGGGTCTTACATGTGAGTCACGACCCTATGTTAGCAAATGAGAGCCTTATATGTGAGTCACGATCCTATGTCAGCACATGGGGGCCTTATATGTGAATCACGACCCTATGTCAGCATATGGGGGTCTTACATGTGAGTCACGACCCTATGTTAGCAAATGGAGGCCTTATATGTGAGTCACGATCCTATGTCAGCACACGGGGGCCTTATATGTGAGTCACGACCCTATGTCAGCACATGGAAGTCTCATATGTGAGTCCGACCCTATATCAGCACCGGGACGACTTTATATGTGAGTCACGACCCTATGTCAGCACATGGGGGCCTTATATGTGAATCACGACCCTATGTCAGCACATGGGGGCTTTATACGTGAGTCACGACCCTATGTCAGCACCGAGATGACTTTATACGTGAGTCACGACTCAGGGTTATGAATCATTGCCGCCGGTGCCCCTAGAAACAGATACAATTCTCTTACCCATAAACATCAAGGGGGGACTTCCCTATATTTCTGTGTGGACTTCTTCTTCTGTATCTCTGGAACTGTTCAGTTGTTCTTTGCTACCACTTTGATGAAGTAGTTGAGACACAGCATCATCACTGTGTCGCTGTGAGAGCAGGTTATGGCCGATATTTTTTCACTCCCCGATTGGAGCAGAGGGTGTGCAATGTTTCTATAGGAGATTCCACTACCGTGGAGGAGGGGGGGAACTATGGTGATCCCTGCCCCGTTAGCTAGGTCGGGCCTGTTACGGTGAGGTGGGACAGGGTCTTGGTCAGTTACAATTCCTCGATCTTGACATCAGCATGTCACTTATGGCTCGCTGAATGTCAAATCGGGGATGGGTCTCCAACCCCATTAGATACAAATACAGTTCCTCTACCTCTGGATGGCACATCAAATACAAATCTTAACTCTCTTTTAAGACAAGAAATGAACAAGAAACAAGAGACACAACGTAATAATAATAATAATTATTATTAGCTTAGGCTTCCGGCTTTTAAAATGCTACCAGTGTACGCGAACGAGTCATTTCAATACTTCATCCATTACCAGCCTGTCTATCCCCTTCTCTTGCTGTTCTGGATTTTACTTAAGTTTGAGGTACTATCGATCAGTATTGCCCGACTGCGCGGATACGCTGTATTGTACAGCCAGCGAGTGGCAGGGTTGACTGCCTCCATTAGACAGACCCGGGCAGTGATTCTAAATGAAATCGAAGAATGAGGAGGAGAAGAAAATAAAAGAGAGAGAGAGGGAAGGTATGTTTTCGTGCTGTTGAATTAAAAAAACATTTGATACTGCTAGTAGCCATATTTCCTTGATCTTTTAGTACACAGAGAAAGATGGAGTCACTATGCCGTGGCTGATCGCTTTGAATTACGGTGTAAACTTACCTGTAACTCAAGTGTCTGTGGTTCGAGGCTTCTGAAACCTTGTTTTAACCTTGTTCTTTCTTGTTCTTGTTCTAAACCCTGGAACTGGGAGCAGGATGTTCTTTGAAGTGGATGCGATGAAGGTTTAAAGAGCAAGCTCTGTGTTGAATGGGGTGGGTGTTACGATTGTTACATCTTCAGGCTGTGATGGAGCTAAAAAAAAAGAAAAGCAAAGAAGTGTGCAAAGCTTCTTTAGCAGGCTCCACTGCCACGAGACCCACAGCTATCCTTGCCCAGTCAACCATGCGGCCTTTTTCTGGAGGTACCAGCGGAGAGGAGGAGAAGATTCTCGGTCGGCTATGGTTGGCCAACCCCGAGGCGAGCAGTCAGCCATGGGTGGCTGAGTGCGATGTCAGACATCGTCTTCACTCCTCCCTTCTCGTTTTAACAAAGGATAGGAAGACAACCCAGATGCCTACTGCCTGGGATAATTGATTGAAACTACATTTATCCCTGGCCGCAGTTTTCTTATGTGGCCGACAGGATTTTGTCTGGATTTTTTTTTTTTTTTTTGGTTATGGTTAGCGGCTTTTTTTTTATCTCCTACGCCAGTTTTGTATATTCTCTGCCCTCTTCTGTGTGATGGCTAATTATGTAAAGTAAAACCCCAATCAATTACAGCGTGATATATCACTTTTCCAACTGTCTAATGGGAGTAGAAGGCTGCTATAGGTGAAGAGGGAGCTTGTTCGCTAATATTTAATGCACTTAAAAGTATATGACATGTTTCATCATCATCATCATCATCTTCTTCTTCGTCTTCTTCTTCTTCTATTATCTCCCAGGAGCTGCGAACTGGTGTTCTTTGCAGTCGATGCTATGAAGATGTCGAGGACCAGCATCTTGTCGACTAGGGAGCGGGTTATGGGAGCTATTTTTTCAGCCCCTGATTGCAGCTACAAAGGCAGGGGGTGTGCAATACTTCTTTAGCAGACTCCACCACCATGGGGACTATGACGATCCCTGCCTCTTTAGCCAAGTTAGGCCTGTAGTACCAACGGAGAGGTGGGACAAGGGTCTTGATCAGCTATGGTTCGTCAACCCAGACGCCGGCATGCCATCTATGGGTCGCTGATTGCCAAAAACGGACATCGTCTTCGTCCAGATCATCATCATCATCATCAAACAACAACGACATCATCATCATACAACGACATCATCATCAAACAACGACATCATCATTTTCTAGTCCTCTGCTGTCTCAACTTTACTTCATTTCATTCATTCATTCATTTGCATGTCCCTTGCGGAACTTTGCCTCCCTAATAGCACTCCTGTAGGCCTCTCGGTTGTGAGCAAGATGGCCTGCGCTGATGCATCCATTTGCAGATCATCAACGATGTCTTGCAGCCATCTTCGCCTTGGTCTTCCTCTTTCTTTTTCCTATTATGCACCCTTCCAAGACAGTTTTCTCTAGATTATCATGACGTTTAATGTGTCCAAAATATTTAAGTTTTCTCTCTTTAATTCTCTATACTAGCCAGCCTTCTTCAATATTAAGTTCTTGTAGTACGGATATATTTGTTATTTTTTGTGTCCATGATATTTGAAGAACTTTTCTGTAGCATTTACATTCAAAGGCATACATGTGTTTCTCAGTGGTTTGTTAAATGTCCAGGTCTCACATGCATATATTGCGATGGGAAAGATGCATGCCCTTAAAAATCTTATTTTTATCGTTCTGTCTGTTCCTCTCCACATATTCTTTAGTTGTTTTACTTTCTGAAGAGCGATAGATGTCCTCCTTTTAATTTTCTTTATTGTATCTCCATTACTAGTTAGCAGTGATCCAAGATACTAAAAACTCCCCACCTCTTCCAGTTTTTCCTCATTGATATATATATATATATATATATATATATATATATATATATATATATATATATATATATATATATATATATATCAGCTGCCTTGTTTGTTTTGTCAGTTATCATCAATTTAATTTTCTTCGCATTAAGATAGAGGTTTTGCTCTTCGCTGTTCTTACGGACTGACATAATTAGTTTTTCCATTCCTTTTTGTGTTGTGGACAGTAATACTGTGTCATCATCATATCTAATCTCTGGTATTTCATAACCTCTAATTGTTATGGCATAGTAATATTCTTTGTCTACATCTTCTCTAACATTCCTCATTATATTTTCAGTATACAAGTTTTAAATAAGTAAGGTGACAATATGCACCCCTGACGGACCCCTTGTTTTATGTCAAACCAACTTGTTGTTTCACCATTTATTCTTACTGCTGCTTGTTGGTCTAGATACAGCAGTGATGTTAATTGCATCAAATGTGTTGGAAATCCCATTTTTTCCATTATTTCCCAAAGTTTCTGGTGTTGTACACAATCAAATGCCTTTGAGTAGTCTATAAAGGATAAATATAGATTCACATTAAACTCTCTGCATTTCTCTATTATTAATCTTATATTGAATATATGATCTCTTGATCCTCTTTCTTGTCTAAAACCACATTGTACCATATTGACGTTTTCTTCTATTTTCTTACGAAGTCTAATCATTATGATTTTTAACAGAATTTTACTGGTATGACTAACCGGGGCAACAGTTCTGTAGTTTGTGCATAATTTCAGGTTACCCTTCTTTGGCAGTGGCATGAATATAGTTATTTTCCATTCTTTTGGCCAAATACCTGAATATCATATCTTTTTACACAGTGCATGATGGATTGTTGCACATTCCTTTCCTCCTGCTTTAATACATTCAGCTGTTATCTCATCACATCCTGGTGATTTACCATTTTTCAGATTCTTTAAAGCTCATAAAACTTATTCTTTACTAGTTTCAAGAAAAAGAAGTATAGGTTCTGCCATAAAGTTCGATTTTATAGCAGAAAGTGACAATAACGCAAACAGGAGAAAACTACTCGTAGGAAGCTACCTACATTGGCTACAGTGAGATTCTGAGATCTTCAACGTTAAAACATTGTTGGGTTTTCACATCTCAGTCCGTCCAATGAGACAGCCCTGTCTGCTCTCTTCCTTAGTCGTTCATTTTGTCAGCCGCGTGCGTTTATGAAATATAGGCTTCCGAAGTTTTCGATTAGTTTCTTCAAAACATTTCTGTGTTATCGATAAACATAGATAACGTTGTAAAAAAAAGATGTATAAAAATAACATCCTGGTAATATATACATGTCTGAGACGATCGCGAAGAATGAGCAATAACACTGTTAGAGAAGCTAGAAGTGTTTTATTAAAAAAGTAGCCTCAACTTCGTTCTAAAATAATCGAAATGGAGTTGTAGACAATTGTGCTACATATATGTTATGAATTCCTTCTCTGGATGTATGTGTGCGAAGATACGTCGGTCATTTTGGAGCCTATGGCGTCAGCAGACCAGACCAAAGATGGCCGCTCACTTGGAAGCATGCACGAGAGAAGAACAGCACGCAGAACACGTTGCTTGGATATTGACTGTAAGAAACTGGTATATGTTCATCGCAGAATGAAGAGGCAGTATAGGCACACACGTGTGTCGCTTCTGTAGGTATATGAGTGGCACAGGAAATTTATAAGTGGGTTGTCAAATCTGGCGGATTCAGCTCGCTCCTGCCGGCCTCACACACTGCAAATATGCCTGATGCTAACGCTTAACTGGAACGAATGATGCAAGACAACTGGAAGGTAATAATCAGTGAAATGTCTGCAGAAATGAAGGTTAGTTATGGCTCAGGGCACCATAACATTCACGAAGTGCTGCAGGACCGAAAAGTTCCCACCAGTTGTGTACTAAAACATTTCACCCAAGATCCGACGTTTAAGGACGTTGTGAAACTAAATGAGACGGCTTTCTACGACGTATAGTCAAAGGCATTTGATTGTGTACAACACCAGAAACTTTGGGAAATAATGGAAAACATGAGATTTCCAACACATTTGATATAATTAACATCACTGCTGTATCTAGACCAACAAGCAGCAGTAAGAATAAATGGAGAAACAACAACTTGGTTTGACATAAAACAAGGGGTCCGTCAGGGGTGCATATTGTCATCTTATTTATTTAACTTGTTACTGAAAATATAATGAGGAATGTTAGAGAAGATGTAGACAAAGAATATTACGATGCCGTAACAATTGGAGGTTATGAAATACCAGAGATTAGATATGCTGATGACACAGTATTACTGTCCACAACACAAAAAGGAATGGAAAAACTAATTATGTCAGTCCGTAAGAACAGTGAAGAGCAAAATCTGTATCTTAATGCGAAGAAAACTAAACTGATGATAACTGATAAAACAAACAAGGCAGGTGATATATATATATATATATATATATATATATATATATATATATATATATCAATGAGGAAAAACTGGAAGAAGTGGAGAGTTTTGAATATCTTGGATCACTGCTAACTAATAATGGAGATACAATGAGGGAAATTAAAAGGAGGATATCTATCGCTCTTCAGAAAGTAAAACAACTAAAGAATCTGTGGAGAGGAGCAGACAGAACGACAAAAATAAGATTTTTAAAGGCGCATCTTTCCCTGTGAGACCTGGACACTTAACACAACGGCTGAGAAACACATAAATGCCTTTGAATGTAAATGCTACAGAAGAGTTCTTCAAATATCATGGACACAAAAAATAACAAATATATCCATACTACAAGAACTTAATATTGAAGAAGGCTGGCTAGTAAAGAGCATTAAAGAGAGAAAACTTGAATATTTTGGACACATTAAATGTCATGATAATCTAGAGAAAACTGTCTTGGAAGAGTGCACAATGGGAAAAAAAAGAGAGGAAGACCAAGGGGAAGATGGCTGCAAGACATCGTTAATGATCTGCAAATGGATGCATCAGCGCAGGCCATCTTGCTCACAACCGAGAGGCCTACAGGAGTGCTGTTAGGGAGGCAAAGTTCCGCAAGGGACATGCAAATGAATGAATGAGAGATAAATGCTGGGTACATTACTTCCAGCCAGAGACAAAGTGATTCAGCAAAGAGTGATTACATTCTTCCTCGCTGAAACTAAAGAAGTTCCGTACCGGCCGGAAAATCTATGCTCATGCTCTTCTGGCACTCTAGAGGTCCAACCCTGGAACATTACATACCCAGATGAACACACTATCAAATTCGAAGTATGCTGTGATCTGCTTGAGAATCTGCAGTCGAAGTTTCTTCCAGTACCTGCATAGTCATTCAACCTCGCTTTATGTGATTATCATGTGATTGGACCCTGAAAGAGGCGTCTAGGTGGAAAGCAGGTCAGCATGGACGAAGAGATTAAATTAGCTGTGCATAACTGACTACAGGATAAGGATTAATCAGACCTGCACCGAACTTGATGGGGACTATGTTGGAAAATTTTAATGAGTTTTCAGTCATATTTGTACACTTCATTGAAATGAAAAAAAAGAACAAGTAAGGTTACCTTTTGACTCACCTCTGTATTTCGAAGGAAATAAGGGTGCCTTAGATACCGTTTGTACATCGGGAATAAAGGAGTTCTCATTTGGCTGGTATTTATAAGAATATAATGGAGTTGTGTTGCAGGAGTTTAGGTCAAGTAAATCGTCTGGATCACATGTAATAAAGATATAAGATGTGGAAAAGCTGATAAATATGTAGATTGCAGGAGTTAGAAGAGAAGGCAGAAAATTTGATAGAAGGTGAAAGGTAAAATTCCCTTTTCAATGCCATAACGGTACGCTGAGGATTCGGTGTTAGGCCCGTATTTCTAAGACCTTCGGCACATGAAAGTCTGATGTGGTCAGTATCACGCATGGACGCGTTTACCTTCCCAGGTTTCTCTGGTACCCATTTTTAGAGGTTGCGTCGACCCATGGACCTTTTTTGGTGTGTACGAGAAAAAAACACTACACTGCTGGGACAGAACCCGGTACCACAGGATTATTAAACCGAGCGCCTAACCACTCAGCCAACCAAGCCGTCCAGAAAAGTTGATATATGTTTGGATTAAAGGTGATAGAAGAGTAAGAAAAACTCATAAATGTATGGATTAAAGATGGTAAAATAGTAAGAAAAACTCACAAATGCGTGGATTAAAGATAGTAAAAGAGTAAGAAAAACTCGTAAATGTGTGGATTAAAGATGGTCGAAAAGTAAGAAAAACTCGTAAATGTGTGGAATGAAGGAGGCAAATGTTGATATGTACTTAAACTGAAAATCTAACAACAACAACAGCAACAACAAACCGACAAAACCGATCTGGAAAAAAACAAAAGAGAAACTTTTAGCTGCCTACAGTCATCTCAAGCAGGAATCAGAAAATCCGAATGATAAGCCAGCATTCGGCGCTAGCGGTTGACCAGTTTGTAAGTTCAAGAACCCATACGGTCTGCTTCTTCTTCTTCTTGTTAAGTTATGTGGTAGTCTACAACTGAAACAACTTACAAACACGTAAAAGATGCAGTAGTACTAGCAAAAAAAAATGTCAACAGCCTACAAAAATTACTAGATATAATCATAAAATTAGTAGATATAATCATAAAATTATAGTAGATATAATCATAAAATGAAGCGAAAAGGAAGGACTCACCTAAACAGCAAGAAAACAAACAATGGATATATCACGGAAGAAGAAGAAGTCATCTAAATGCAGTATTAACGCACGCGGAGCAACACTGAGACAAGTACACACATTTAAACATCTCGGCAGACAAGAAAATGTGGTTCTGAAATCAAGGACAGAATATACCAAGCCAAAACAGCTTTCAAACAAATGACGAACATCTTTTGTAATGGATCTCTGTCACTGAGCGTCAGAGAAATATTTCTACAACGCTACATGCAGCCCATCCTGCTCTGCATAAATGAGTCATGGACAATTAAGAGATCGATGCGGAGATCACCACGGCCACAAGAAATGTGGTTTCTTAGAAGGATGTTAAGAGTTCCATGAACAGCTAAGATGATAAATAGGGAATGTCTAACAAAAATAACCGAAGAAAAGAACCTAATTACATCCATAGGAAAGCGACTGTCATCATTCATTGGACATAGAATTAGATGGGGTGCGCTTGAAAGCATCATAATAACAGAAAAGATAAATGAGAAGAAAAGCAGAGGAAGGTCATGAACAAAAAAAAATATCATGGACAGTCTAAGCCGATGGGCAATAAAAAGTCGCCAGCTGAGCTGATGGGAAAATATCAGATGTAAGGAATCATGACGTCAACGCCTGCCGGCACGCCACCTGATGATGATAAAGGTGTGTGGTGAACTCATATGGGCCGAAAAGGAACTTTATAAAGAGACTTCCACCCATAATAAATTATTTGTAGAGAAGGTCGCGCCTTAGGTCAGATTATCAATTTTAATGAAACAGTTATAAACCGTTAACAGGTGTGCTAAAGGCAATTTTACGACCAGTTACGGGTCTTTGTGAGCAATGATTATAACGCTGTAAGTGTTAGAGCAGAAATATGTGGCCAAATGAACTTCTTCTTCTTCTGCAATCTCTCTGCAGCTGCCGACTGATGTTCTTTGCAGCTGATGAGGTGAAGATGTTGAGGCACACCACTGTGTCGGCGTGGGAGTGACTTATGGCGGGCTTTTTTGTCAGCCCCTGGAAACAGCTAAAAAAGCAGGCGGCATGCAGTAATTCTGCAGATGGACGCATCAGCAGCAGGGCATCTTGCTTACAACCGAGAGACTTACAGAACAGCTGTTAGGGAGGCAAAGTTCCGCAAGGGACATGCAAATGACTGACTGACTGACTGATGCAATAATTCTTTATCTGACTCCACCACCATGGGGACAATGGGAAATCCCTGTCCCGTTAGCTAGGCTAGGGCTGTAAATGGGGGTACCAATGGAGAGGTGGGACAGGGTCTTGGTCAGTTATGGTTCGCTCACCCCGAAGTCAGCAATATGTCACTGATCACGAGCAAATAAGATTGGCAATGCAAGAAAAATTAAATGTCCCTTTTTTTTCAGAGCTAACTGCCCGGGAAAGGGTGTCCATTTCTAGACCAAATCCCTCCGCCTCGACTACGACTTTTTCTTCGCCCCAGGCGGTCTGCACAAAATATAGCCGAAGATGATCACACTAAGCTGCGATATTCAAGACGATATAGAAAGCTGCGATATTCAAGACGATATAGAAAGCTGCGATATTCAAGACGATATAGAAAGCTGCAATATTCAAGACGATATAGAAAGCTGCAATATTCAAGACGATATAGAAAGCTGCGATATTCAAGACGATATAGAAAGCTGTGATATTCAAAACGATATAGAAAGCTGTGATATTCAAGACGATATAGAAAGCTGTGATATTCAAGACGATATTGAAAGCTGTAATATTCAAGACTATATTGAAAGCTGCGATATTCAAGACGATATAGAAAGCTGTGATATTCAAGACGATATTGAAAGCTGTAATATTCAAGACTATATTGAAAGCTGTAATATTCAAGACAACATAGAAAGCTGTAATATTCAAGACAACATAGAAAGCTGTAATATTCAAGACTATATTGGAAGCTGTAATATTCAAGACGATACTGGAAGCTGTAATATTCAAGACGATATATAGAAAGCTGTGATAGTCACGGCGATAACGAAAGCTGTCATATTCAAGGCTGTGTTTATGACTCTTCCACGAACGCATTCAGAAATTATCCTCTTTTTTTTGTGTTTAATCTTTCAGATGTAAGGGCGATAATTCATTCTTTTCATGGTCACTTTTGTCCTAGTGTCAACAAATGAAAATTTGTTGTTACTACAAGCAGGCCTTACGAGAGAGGAGGTCCAGCTGGTATATTGCTTCGGGTGCGTGAAGGTTTCCCCTGTTTTAAGGATGGGCCAGGAGGGCTTCGGCGGGGTGGGGGGGGGGGCGGGGCGGTGATGAATGAAAGCAGATAATCATGGAGAGTACGTGAGCTCTGCATTGGCCTACATTATTTCTCTTAGAAACTCTAACTACGAGTAATACTTTTTTTTAGATCTGCACTTGACCTATAATCCCTATAAGGTTCTATTTTTAGGGGTGGGGGTGGGGGTGGGGCACGAATTTCTGAAGGACAAACTTTCTTTTTTTTTAGCAACGCTGGAATCTGTCATCGCCAGCAGTGAACTCTGTCATGTCCAGTAAGGAACTTTGTCATTTCCAGCATTGAACTCTGTCATGTCCAGCAAGGAACGTTGTCATTTCCAACAACGAACTCTGTCATGTCCAGCAAGGAACTTTGTCATTTCCAACAATGAACTATGTCATGTCCAGCAAGGAACTTTGTCATTTCCAACAACGAACTCTGTCATGTCCAGCAAGGAACGTTGTCATTTCCAACAAAGAATTCTGTCATGTCCAGCAAGGAACGTTGTCATTTCCAGCATTGAACTCTGTCATGTCCAGCAAGGAACTTTGTCATTTCCAACATTGAACTCTGTCATGTCCAGCAAGGAACCTTGTCATTTCCAACATTGAACTCTGTCATGTCCAGCAAGGAACCTTGTCATTTCCAACATTGAACTCTATCAGGAGCCACGTTTGGGCAATGGCTTAATCATTCACTCGCCGACCAGGGCTCGGTTTTGATCTCCACTCACCATAGCAACGGTCAAACCGCGGCTCGCGAAGCATAAAAAAAATCCCAAGGTTCATTCAGCCCCAAGGAAAAAAAAATGGTACTAGGATTAACGCTTCAGGAAGGCAGAGGAATGACGCCGCTGGCCACGGAGTTCGTGCTGATGGAGACACTAGTCGGTAGTTTCTAGTCATCTGCTGGCTAGGCAACATAGCAATTGTGGTTTGTCCGCGTGGAATGACGCTGGTTCACAGCTCATACTTTTACATAATGAACTCTGTCGTGCTGAACCAACAATGAAACATTAAGTTCAACACAGAAGTTTATCATGTTCATCATAACTAGCGCCACAGGAAATTATAATCTCATTCTCTGTCAACGGGGGAAAATATAAAAACACTGGCATGTCCAGGTTCAACTCCATTTGTTAGCGTCAAGCGGGGAGACTTATGTAGTCACACATCTGCTCTCTGGCCAGCATGGACCCGGAGATGAACACGATCAACGCCACTAGCACGTCCCTCGCGCGCTGTCTCGTGTGTCGGCGCAGGAGACAGATATTTGACTCCAGGAGTACTCGCACGTTCGTCCAAAAGTCTGCAGGACTGTAGAATCTTGGTGTTTTACGTTTGGAGTTTCAGTGGATGTCTTTCGTCTGTTTTCCTGTTAGAGTAAAGAAAACATTATTATAGAACTTTTCCCTTTTTTTGTAACTGGAATAATATGCATCGATACTTTCTTTAAAGGTATGTAAATTCTAATGTTGCTTCTCTTTATATATATATCCTTTTTATAAATACATTTGTGTAATTTGATTCCGTTATGGCAGTTGCACGGGTATTTAGCTATAGAAAAATGGAAGAGTCATAATCAGGCGCTGTTTTATAACCTGTGTTCAGGTCAAAATATAAACAGGACAAGGTCATTGCTTTAATGCTTGGCAGCTCATTGCAGACAGGGCTGGGTGCCCATGGATTCTGCTGACCCGGTGGAAAGTAGGGGGAGAAGAATGCTGGCTTGACGGGCACTTATGCCCTTATCATTTTCTTAATTCTTTTAATACTGTTAAAGGCATTAACCTCTGGTTCAGCGGCCGGCTGGCCTTGGGCAGTAGAGCCAGGGTATTAGTAGACTTGTTTCTCATTGAGAAGATTGGTGGTTCGAATCCGGGCAGAGGGGGCTTCAGTCGTCCAGATGTAGAAATGAGTCTTGTGTCTTCTGCTAAACTGTTCATTGCACTTGTCTTGTGTCTTGTGATAGGCTTAAATTGTTCCGTGTCTTCTGTCTTGCGATAGGCTTAACCTGTTCCGTGTCTTGTGTCTTGTGATAGGCATAAATTGTTCCGTGTCTTGTTTCTTGTGATAAGCTTAAATTGGTCCATGTCTTGTGTCTTGTGATAGGCTTAAATTGGTCCATGTCTTCTGTCTTGTGATAGGCATAAAGTGTTCCACGTCTTGCATCTTGCCATAGACTATAAATCGTCCCAAGTCGCATGTCTTATCATAGGCTGTATATTGTTTCCAGTCTCCTGTCTTCCCATAGACTGTTAATTGTTCCACATCCTGTGTCTTCCCCTTACCTGTTCATTCATCGTTTACCATCTTTCAAGCATTTAGAAGTATAAAAAAAATAGGAAAGTATGTGCGAATCTAGATCAAAGAGACTGGATGAGTTAAAAGAAGCGCCCTGTAACTAAAAATAAGTGAGTTTAATATCTCTGCACCGTGGAAACAAGGACAAAAAAACAAAACAAAAGAAAAACATTTTTCATTATATAAAACTAGACAGAGATAAATTACTATTTGATCTTTCTTCCTAAGAATCGATCGTAGAATTTTAACGCAACATTGAGTCACAAAACTCACGATTCCGTTCAGGCCATAGCTCGGACTAGAGACAGAATGTATGTTTCATCTGAAATGTTGAAATGGTGAATGACACGGCTGAGGTACTGTCATGGGAGACTAATTGACAGCGAAATAAAGACATTCCAGGCCTTGAAATTGTGACAAAGGGCGTGTGTGTGTGTGTGTGTGTGTGTGGGTAAATCAGGTGGAAGTTAGAAATAAGGGAATAAGACCCAGAAAACAAACAAACTGACAGAAATCCCTTAGTAGTACCAACTGTTAGCACTGAGGGGAAACAACTACGTTAAGCAGATAGCGACACCGTTGCTAAACAGCAAGTCCGGGAATAGTGCATGTCAAGACGCCGTTGCAGATATATTTCAAAGAAGAAATGCCTTCTGTCACTAGATTCTTGTCCGCCAAATGTCTGTATCCGTGGAAGAAATGCTACATTTCCCACGTGTTCATTGTATTTAGCCTGAGGTAACTTTCATCTGGTCGGTCTTCTAAAGCAATATTTTGGTGGTAAAGTGTTCTCGACTAACACGAAGGTGCATGGCGCGGTGCACCAGAAGCTGAGAAGTCAGGACCAAAGCGTTTCCTTTCTTACTTGACTTCATGGGCTGGTTCACAAGTGACGCAGATGTGCTGACCAGCAAGGGGACTATACTGGAAAATAGGGGTCCTATTTCTTATTTACTAAATAAAAAGTTTCGTGTAATTCGTATTTTCAAACTTTTATATTTGTCGTATTTTCCAACGTTTATTTTCGTATTTTCTAAGTTTCATTTGATTCAACCCCGTATTATTAAACAGCCAATCATTGTCAGTTGTAAATATAATTTTCCAAAAACCGAAAAAAAAAGAAACAGAGGTGAGGCTGAACTTGAATTCTGACCCCGGCTGGACTTCTCTTTTATAGTAGAAACAATTACATCAGGTTCTCAATCATGACTTTGCAAGTGTCTATGGCAATTTCAGATATGTGGGCGTTATTTTTTTTTCGGTACTTAGATACAGAATTTGGACACTCTCTTATGCACTTTTGAATAGAAATTGTGAAAAACAAATTGTCACAACGAGTTTAGAGATTTGACGAGTCAGGATGAAGCTACATGTCAAGTTTAGATATTTTGTGAGCCAGGCTGAAGTAACTAACAAATTTAGGTATTTTGTGAGCCAGGCTGAAGTAACTAACAAATTTAGGTATTTTGTGAGCCAGGCTGAAGTAACTAACAAATTTAGGTATTGTGTGAGCCAGGTTGAAGTAATTAATAAGTTTAATATTTTACGAGCCGAGCTGAAGCAACTAACAAGTTTAGATATTTTACAATATATGTTAAAACCTCGGCGGTACAAGAAACAAAAAAGAAGTCCAGAACAGAAATATTTTATAGCAGCTGTTGGCCTTCTTCAAAATAATAATAAACAAAGAAGTAGAAACATTTTTTTTGTTCTGAAATCATAAACGAATCAGCGACCAGCTTTTACAGCTGACCTGGATGACAACGTTGTTTCCGCATTATTAGTGGAGACAGCGGTGGAGGTACGCAAGACCGCGATGCAGTCATTCTGTCTTATTACATGAGCCTGTCTTAAATGCCCGTGACAAAACAATTGCTCAGTGTTTACCACAACACAATTCTAGAGGAAGTAAAAGTGCGCGTATGGTCTGCTACACATTGCATTGTTTCTTGCATAAACGGATCCTTCTTACATCTTACATCCTTCCCGTACCGTTAAACCTCACGCAGGGCTCACATGGTAGTTCGCCAAGTTTTCCTGTTTTTGGCGAGCTTTTCAACCTCATCAAGGGATTTTATGCCTACTAATTTGGCATCTCTTAACAATGCCCTCTTTAGAGTTTCACGTGGTCGACCTCTTTTTCTTCGGCCTGTTGTGTTCCACTTGATGGCTTGTTTTGGGATTCCCTTATTGTTTCTCCTCATCACACGACTAATATGTGTCCATCTCCTTTTTCTGATCACCCATGAGACAGGTTGTTGTTCACTCATCTGCCTTATCTCTGCGTTGTTCTTGAATTCGTTCCATCTTATACCGAGTATATACTGGATACTACACAATATGAAACTCCTTGATACAGCAAGGGAGTTATACAGGTTTGTACATGCCACTTGTCTACGTCTACCAACAGAAAGCATTCAGGCTAAGACTGATAGGAAACAGAAGGACAGGCCGCCCACGAAGGAGGTGTATGGAGGGAAACAACAGAAGCTACAGAAATCCCATTACTTGTATGCTAAAACAAACCGCCGAGCTCTATCAAGATATCTTTGTGCCCTATCAACACAGAAAGATTTATGAGGAAGGAGAAGAGAGACGATAAGACAGTTATGCAGGACAAGCTTACTACAGATGCTTTAATATACTGGTCATTTATTTTAGCCCTGGGTGTGTGTGTGTGTAGGAAGTACTGGTCATGCTTTGAGAAAATTAGAATGTAAAATTAGAATGTAAAGTCTGAAAACTCTATTTTGTGGATAAACGCTCGCTTACCCCATATTTAGGCAGGATGAACAACGGCTTCCGTGTCAAAAGTGAGTTGTTTTTCTGTGTCGTGTAAGAAAGCAGAAATTATTTTATGTCTTGTAAGAAAGCAGAAACTATTTTGTGTCTTGTAGCAATGCAGAAACTATGCTGTGTATTATATCAAAACAGAAACTATTCTGTGTCTTATATGAAAGCAGAAACTATGCTGTGTCTTATATCAAACCAGAAACTATTCTGTCTCATGTAGCAAAGCAGAAACTGTCGTGTGTCTTTTAGCAAAGCAGAAACTGTCTTGTGTCTTACAGAAAATCAGTCTTGTATCTTTTCAGCAAAAGCAGAAATGTCGTGTGTCTTGTAACAAAGCAGAAACTGTGTGGTGTGTTATAGCAAAAGCAGAAAGTTTCTTGTGTTTTATAGCAAAGCCGAAACTGTAGTGTGTCTTGTAACAAAGCAGAAACTGTCTTATGTCTTGTAGCAAAGCAAAAACTGTGCTGTCTTGTAGCAAAGCAGAAACTAGCTTGTATCTTATATCAAACCAAAAACGGGTTTGTGATCGGTTAAAATCCACAAAATTTCTCTACCCAAGAAAATTATGGCCACCCTGCAACACTCACACACAAAATTTTTTTTTTTAAAAGAACAGTCACGTGACAGCGGAGCCTGCATAAAATCTAATAATAAACAGAGACCTCTCTTTCGCTCACTTCTGTAAATGATCTCTGACACATCGCATGAGTCATGTTTAATGACGTACCAACATAGCGGAACCTAAGAATTACAAACAGACCCAGGCATCATGATAGATCGAACGGCCTTTCCCTATGCTCATACTTGTGTGCTCCCTTTGTCCAGGGCGTAAAAAAACACAAGAGCTGGCTGGGGCCAATGAACAGTTTTGAATATACGAGGGGAGATAAGTTAAAACTTGTTTGTCTCTGTGTGTGTGTGTGTGTGTGGTGCAGTCCCCTGATCAGAGGTTGCCATACTGGTATATTGGTATCGATTGGTGTCTAAACATTATTATCAAATGCACGGCTATTAAAACTGTATAGTACGAAAATATTATTTTAAGCTAGAGTTTCTCTTTAGTATTTTTTTTCAATTCTCTTCCTTCTCTTTATCTTTTCTTGACAGAAGAATCATCAGAAACAATTTTTTTTCTATAAAAAGCATCAGATATACTGGACGTGATCTTCTATACGTGCATGCAAAGATGAGTCGAAAGGTAGCTGTTAAAAGGTGCCCTGAAACTTGTAAATGGAAATGGTAGACAGTTGTAGTACAAATACGTTACGCCATATCCTTTCTCTGGATGAATGCGTTTGGAGGCACGTGGCTCGTTTTGGAAATACGGCGTCTGCAGAAAAGATCAAAGATGGCCGCTTCTTTAGAAGCATGCACGAGAGAGGAACAGCCTGCAGTTATTCGGTTCTTGGGTAGTGAAGGTGAGAACCCTGCAGATATTCATGGCAGAATGAAGAGGCATTATGGGAACACGTGTGTGTGTGTGTGTGGTTTCAGTAGCTATATGAATAACATGGGAAATTAGTGAGTGGGATGTCAAATCTTGCGGATGCATCTCGCTCCTGCCGACCTCACACTGCAAATACGCCTGGCGCAAACGCTAAAACTGGAACGAATGATACCAGAAAACGGGTATTTAACAACCGGCTGCTCACCATACCGAACAATCCCCGCCAGGTGGGTGTCAAATCAACTCACCCCCAAATCTGAAAGAACATTGTCAGGATGTCTTTGAAATTATTTAACGATATGTTGAAACTGAAGAAGATGGCTGTCTGAGACGTGTAGTCACACGAAACGAATGCTGGGATACATTATCTCCTGGCAGAGACAAAGCAAGCCAGTAAGAAGGGGCGGCATTCTCCTAAGTGTGGGATACTGCTGTTGATTTTCCTCTACCATTTCTCGATCAAACATATGGTATAAAACCTGCCGTTATAAAATATTGTAAATGAGAGGCTGGTACATAAAAGATAAAATAGAGCGTCATAGCACAGGCCATGTAAGAGGTTTGATGAAATCTTAAGAAGAAATGAAGCAATCCTAGAATTAATATTCTAATCAACAAGAAATATAAACAATACGAGCAATACGCAAAGGAGAGAGAGAGAGAGAGAGAGCGAGAGAGAGAGAGAAAGAGAGAGGAAGAGAGAGGGAGCGAGAGAGAGCGGAGAGAGAGAAAGAGAGAAGAAGAGAGAGGGAGCGAGAGAGAGCGAGAGAGAAAAAGAGAGAAGGAGAGAGAGAGCGAGAGATAGCGAGAGGGAGAAAAAGAGAGAAAGAGAGAGAAAGAGCACTACTATTACGCCCCCTAACCCCCCCCCCCCCCAAAAAAAAAAACTTCATCCACAACTTTCGTTCTCATTTCTGTTTTTTCCCCTCCCTCCTCTCTCCTTTTAGCGTACACGCTCTCACGCTTGTCCTGAGCATTGATTCCCAGAGTTGTCTCCCTTCTTCCATGCTTATTGGCATTCCGTTATCCCTTGTTTGATTTGGAACTGACAGGTCTTTTGAATGGGGAAATCCCATTGTGTCAGCAACGATTTGTGACAACAGCCAGCCCATGCACAAAGGCAGGATTGGTTTGGTCCATTTTCGCTTGCTCACCTTTGTCGCAGTTATTTTCGCATTACTTAGCTCTGCTGTTAATTTTTTGTTTGTTTGTGTGTGTGCGCGCGCGTTCATGGCATATTGATTCAGCGCACTATACTGTGGCTTCGTTGTGGGGATCTATCTATCTATCTATCTATCTATCTATCTATCTATCTATCTATCTATCTATCTATCTATCTATCTGTCTGTCTGTCTGTATGTCTGTTTGTCTGTCTATCTATCTATCTGTCCGTCCGACCGTACGTCTGTCTCATTTCTACCTGCCTGTCTGCCTGACTCTGTCTGTCTGTCTTTCTATCTATCAGATCTGTCTATCCTTCCTCTGTCTTTCAGTATATCTAACTGGTAAATTATATAAGGAAAATAGTTTTATATAAGGAAAATAGTTTTATATAAGGAAAATAGTTTTATATAAGGAAAATAGTTTTAATTGTGTTATAAATAAAAAAAATCTCAACCGAGTAGTGGGCAGTTGTAGTTTGGATATGCTACTCCCTCCTTCAGAAACGTCCTTAAGGCACGTCTTCCGTTTTAGAACTATGATGTCAGCAGACCAGATCAAAGACTGTCTCTTCCTTGGAAGCATGCACGACAGAGGAACAGCGCGCAGATATTAGTTCCCTGGGTACAGACAGTGAGGAAATCTGTAGAAATTCAGAGCAGAACGAAGAGGCATCACAGGGCATATGTGTGTTGCTTCAGCAGGTGCATAAATGATACGAGAAGATTATATATGCTGTGTCAGATATGAAGGATGAACCTCGTTCCGGCCGACCTAACACTGAGAAATGCGGCTGACGCTAACGACGAACTGGAGTGAATGCTTCATTCATTCATTTGCATGTCCCTTGCGAAACTTTGCCTCCCTAACAGCACGCCTGTAGGCCTTTCGGTTGTGAGCAAGATGGCCAGCTGCTGATGTATCCATTTGCAAATCATCAACGATGTCTTGCAGCCATCTTCGCCTTGGTCTTCCTCTCTTTCTTTTTCTCATTATGTACCCTTCCAAGATGGTCCTCTCTAGATTATCATGACGTTTAATATGTCCAAAATATTTAAGTTTTCTCTGTTTAATACTCTTTACTAGTCAGCCTTCTTCAATATTAAGTTCTTGTAGTATGGATATATTTGTTCTTTTTTGTGTCCATGATATCTGAAGAACTCTTCTGTAGCATTTACATTCAAAGGCATTTATGTATTTCTCAGCTGTTTTGTTAAATGTCCAAGTCTCACAAGTATATGTTGTGATGAGAAAGATGCATGCCCTTAAAACTTATTTTTGTAGTTCTGTCTGTTCCTCTCCGCGGATTCTTTAGTTGTTTTACTTTCTGAAGAGCGATAGATATCCTTTTAATTTTCCTCATTGTATCTCCATTATTAGTTAGCAGTGATCCAAGATATTCAAAACTCTTCACTTCTTCTAATTTTTCTTCGTTGATACATATTTCATCTGCCTTGTTTGTTTTATCAGTTGTCATCAATTTAGTTTTCTTTGCATTAAGATAGAGGTTTTCCTCTTCGCTGTTCTTACAGACTGACATAATTAGTTTTTACATTCCTTTTTGTGTTGTGGACGGTAATATCTAATCATCAGCATATCTAATCTCTGGTATTTCATAACCTCCAATTTTTATGGCATCGAAATATTCTTTGTCTACATCTTCTCTAACATTCATCATTATATTTTCAGTATACAAGTTAAATAAGTAAGGCGATAATATGCATACCTGACGAACCCCTTGTTTTATGTCAAACCAAGTTGCTGTTTCACTATTTATTCTTACTGCTGCCTGTTTGTCTAGATACAGCAGTGATGTTAATTGTATCAAATGTGTTGGAAATCCCATTTTTTCCATTATTTCCCAAAGTTTCTGGTGTTGTACTCAATCAAATGCCTTTGAGTGGAATGAATGTTACGGGCAAAAGAAAAAAGGTGAGTAACAATGGATGAAGTGGCTGGGGAACTGAACATTAGTTATGACTCGGCACACTACATCATTCACGAAGTGCTACAGGATCTAAAAATCTACTCCCCCTTTCCTCCAGTGGGTACCAAGCACAAAAACCAAGTTAAGACTATTCAGTTCAAATGTAATACCCACCCTCATTTATGCATGCGAAAGCTGGAAAACAATTAAAGAAATAGACAAGAAATTAGACTCTTTTGAAAACAAATGCCCAAGGAAAATACTCGGCATCAAGTGGAACGAATTCAAGAACAATGCAGAGATAAGACAGATGACTGAACAACAGCCAGTCTCATGGGTCATCAGGAAAAGGAGATGGACATATTTTGGTCACGTGGTGAGAAGAAACGATCAGAGAATCCCAAAACAAGCCATCAGGTGGAACACAACAGGCCAAAGAAAAAGAGGCAGACCGCATGAAACTCTGAAGAGGACACTGTTAAGAGAGGCCAAATTAACAGGCATAAAATCCCTTGATGAGGTTGAAAGACTCGCCGCAGACAGGAAAAATTGGTGAACTACTTTGCGAGCCCTATGTGACATTTAACGGGACGGTAAGAATATTAGAAGGATAATTAGGTACCAAAAACAACTCATCCCCAATCCAAGAGGATGTTTGTGAAACTGTTTTACAAAGTTCCGAGCTGAAAGAGATTGTTTCTAGGACGTAAAGTCACTTAAGACGAACGCTGAGTACGGTATCTCCAGCAGAGACACAGCATGGCGCTGAGTACGTTATCTCCAGCAGAGACACAGCATGGCGCTGAGTACGTTATCTCCAGCAGAGACACAGCATGGCGCTGAGTACGGTATCTCCAGCAGAGACATAGCAAGGCAGCAAAGAGTAGCAGCAATACAGTTTTCCTTGCCGTAACTAAAAAAGTTCCGTACAACTCAATCGGCCGAAAAAAAAACCCCCTGATACTCACGCTTTTCTGGGGCTGTAAATGCACAATCCTGGAACATTACATGCCCAGAGAAACAACTATCAACAGTGAAGTATACTGTGATCTGCACGAGAAGCACTTGAAACCTCCAGTCAAGTCAAAACTTCGCGGTTTGCTCAGTTCTGGTGTTTCGTTACATCATTATACCGCACGGCCTCACAATATAGTGCAACAGCTCCGGAGTGTCTTCCACATCTCAAATATTCACCCGACCTCGTACCGTGTGTTTATCATGTGCTTGGACCCCTCAAGGAGTTATTAGGTAGCATGGAATTCAGAAAGGACGAAGAGTCAGTGTATAATTATCTAGAGGATCAATCAGATTTTTCTTTCTCGAGTATTTCAAGCACCGGTGAAGAGATGACAGATCTTCATTGAATATGGCGGCCACTATGTTGAAAACTGATAAGGAATTTTCAATCACATATGTAAACCTTATTCGCATACAAGAATTAAGCTTGCTGTAATGCTCACCGTGTAAGAAAAAAAGTCATAGAAAGTAACACGCTACATTTATAACAATAACCCGAACTCGTCCAACTTCTGTTGCAAGACATGCAAGAACAATTTAATGCGTCTAGTTTTGACATGTAGGTCAGAGAATGATCTCCCCCTTCATTCACGTGTGTGCAGTAACCTATGAAGACGCAATTTCAAAATGCAGAATGATGAACTCGACGATCGAAGAGTCGCGACATTGGGAGGATGGCTTACGTGGAGAGTATGCCGACCGGGGTTTTGTTACGTAAAATATGTCCTTGAGGGAGGAGGCTCGGTACTCTTGAGTCATATAATTTATTGAGTCGTTTCCTTTTTTTTTTCTTCCTTTATTTCAATGGTTCATAACCTGGAGTCCTCTCACTCCCTAGGGGATCCATAGAAGGACCCATGGATCAGCAAATGGATTGGCTCGATCTGGGGGGGGGGAACTCTGCATCATCAGTGTTACGAGGGTGATTGATAAGTTTTCGGCATGAGGTACAACTACTCGAAACACAGTTGCTGTTATGTGCATTTGTAGATCAGGTTAATGTAAGATTAAACACTAAGTTTCATGAAATTAACTGCAACCAATTTTTTTTAACAGGCTACTGAAGTGGTAAGGGGTGGCAGAAATTGAGAAAATGGATAAAATTTCTCATCGAGCAGTCATTTGCTACCTCTGCATCAAGGGCTTATCATCGAAGGGTCTCCATGAGGATATGGTAGAGACTCTAGGAGAGAGTGCCCCTTCTTACAGCACAATGAAGAAATGGCAGCTCAATTCAAACATGAAAGGAAGAGCCTGGAAGATGATCCCCGTCCAGGAAGACCAAGAACGGTAACCACCGATGAAACCATCGGCAGAATTCATGACATGATAATGGAGGATCGACGACTAACTGAGTGGTACATTATTAATGAGATGGGCATCACCCAGGAACGTGTTCGTGCCATTATTCACAATGATCTTCAAATGAGAAAGGTCTCTGCTCGATGGGTCCTGAAATTTCTTGGAGTTGATCATAAATGATAGCATCTCAGCATGTCAAGAGACAATCTTTCTGCAGATCCTGAAAAGTTTCTTCAGCAATTTGTGACTATGGATGAGACTTGGGTTCATCATTTTCAACCAGAAACCAAAGAACAGTCAAAGCAGTGGAAACATCATGGATCCCCACCTCCAAAGAAAGCAAGGGTGGTTCTGTCTGCAGGCAAAGTGGTGGCTTCCATCTTTTGGAATTCAGAAGGTGTGCTATTGGTAGACTATAAAAGGGTAGAACGGTCACTGGAGCCTATTACGCTAATATTATGAAGCAACTGCGGGTCAAACTGAAGAAAAAACGTCGAGGGAAATTGACGAGAGCAGTCATCTTTCATCAAGACAATGCTCCAGTTCACAAGTCGGCGATGGCAATGGCTGCCATTCATGAATGAATGGCTTCCAGTTCCTTGAACATCCTCCTTATTCCCCAGATTTGGCCCCTTCGGACTATTACCTGTTTACCAAACTCAAAAAAGGAGCCCAGTGGTCTCAAATTTGCTTTAGAGGATGACGTCATTGATGCTGTAGACCACTTTCTACTGGCACAAGATGCTGACTTTTACAAAGAATGGATCCATATGCTCCCGGATCGCTGGACTAAGCGCGTAACCGTGCAAGTGGACTATGTTGAGAAATAACCCCAAAAATTTGTCCACAATAATTCGTTGCACCTTATGCCGAGAACTTATCAATCACCCCTCGTGTAGTTTATTGCTTTATTTTTAATGAGGTGTCCATTAAAGACTGCTGTCATACCGGAAAAGGGGATCCACAGCTGTTCTCGGGTTGAAAAGTCGGTCCACAGCTATTCTCGGGTCAGAGAGTTTGTCCGCATCTGTTCTGGGGCCAGAAAGGAGGTCTACAGCTGTTCTCGGGCCGAAAAGGGGGTCTACAGCTGTTCTCGGGCCAGAAAAGGAGACCACAGCTGTTCGCGAGCCAGAAAGGGAGTCCACAGTTGTTCCCAGGTCGGAAAGGAGATCCACAGCTGTTTTTACAAAGGCATTATGGGAAATCTCCAGGCGCATGTGTAACAATAGTAGTTCTTAATTTAAAATCTGGTACTAATGTATGCAAATCCAGAGAATTGCTTGTGCAAGTGTTATGTCTATCTATTTTATTGGCCAGAAACTGACGCTTGCTGCATATGCAACAACCCACACTGCTATATTATGTTACAGTTTTGTCAATTTCACAGCAGCCCATTCTACTATATTGTGTTACAGTTTTGTAACCATGAAGCAACTAATTCTGCTATATTGTGTCACAGTTTTGTAACCATGCAGCAACCCATTCTGCTATCTCGTGTCACAGTTTTGTAACCATGCAGCAACTCATTATGCTATATTGTGTCACAGTTTTGTAATCATGCAGCAACCCATTCTGCTATCTCGTGTCATAGTTTTGTAATCATGCAAACAACCCAATGTGTTATTGTGCTATGTCGTGTCACAGTTTTATAACCATACAGCAACCCATACTGTTATATCTTGTCACAGTTTTATAATACTATTTTAAACAGAATTGTTACTGAAAAGTATTTGCACATATAGGCTGTCAGTTTAGGGCACTGCTCTATCGCTTTAATGTATGAATGCCTTGCTGTTTCCTATCTGCTCTGTTTAGAGTTTGTGTTGCTCTGTGAAGAAAGGATAGAACAAAAGTTGGAGGATCGTTGTAGCTAGCCTGCCATGGGGACAGGGGCGCATGATGGCGATGTCTGGTTTGTCTGAGAGAAGGACTAGAGGGGCATCACAAATAAGGGAGAGTGAGTGAGTGAGTGAGTGAGTATTTTTAAATGAATATAAATGATACTCTGTGTGTGTGTGTGTGTATGCGTGTGCTTTAAAAGCGGAGCCTCGCAAATAACAAGAAGGAAGGGTGGGGGGGGGGTGTGGATCGCAACTACAACGAGGCTGGTTGGTCTGGTAAATGTTGTGCCTCTCCTGTATACATAATTTCGTCAGAAATGGCACTACCATCGTATCCTCTGATGGACCTGTTGCTTGCTGTTAAATACCCCGATCTTTTTTCTTCCTTTTTTTTTCAGAGACCCTTCCAGGTGCTGATCTCCAATGTGGTGTTGGTGGGGGAGGGAGGGAGGGAGGGATGGAGAGAGGGGTGAGGAGGTGTACATTTAACGCCATCGAACAGCCGGTCCTCAGTAGTATTTGTGACCCGAAGAATCGAATGTATTACACAACAGGCATATTTACCAAATAACCATAAATTACTCGTGTGAGATTAAAGGACAAACAACTGCCACCGGAGTTCTGGTACTCAAACAGTGTTTGCATGTTTGATCACGCATTTGTGGCAGCGGTTTACACATAAACACTACTAGGAACCAAAACAGATTAAAGGGCTCTTTCATGTGGACCGCACATAAATGTACTTGGTTTCAGGTGTATGATCCAGCTCTGGGGGCTTCCACTCCCCCCCCCTCCCCTGGTTAGAACCATCTTTCCTCTCAGACCATATCTCTAGCGCCATGTTTTTCCTGCTGCCACGCAGTATTATACACACAAGACGTACAAGTTTATGCGTTTATTGTCCGGAAAAATTGGCCAGTCTTTTGGAAGTCATGCTTAGGGTCCCAAAGTTTGTGGTCCAATGCAGCTCCATGTGACCACAGCTGGGTTCCGACTTCTTGGTAGAGGGAGCAGAGACGGGTTTGGTTTTCTTTGTTGTTTGGAGGGGGGGGGGTGGGCAGAGTTGGGTTCGTGGTTTGTTTTTTTTTTTGGTAGAGACGGTAGAGTTTGGTTCGGGTTCTTGATAGAGGGGCAGAGTTGATTCGGATTCTTGATAGAGGGGACAGAGTTGGTTCGGGTTCTTGATAGAGGGGACAGAGTTGATTCGGGTTCTAGATAGAGGGGACAGAGTTGGTTCAGGTTCTTGATAAAGGGGCAGAATTGGTTCGGGTTCTTGATAGAGGGGCAGAATTGGTTCAGGTTCTTGATAGAGATGAAGAATTGGCTCGGGTTCTTGATAGAGGGGCAGAATTGGTTCGGGCTCTTGATAGAGGGGCAGAGTTGGTTCGGGTTCTTGATAGAGGGGCAGAGTTGGTTCGGGTTCTTGGTAAAGGGGACAGAGTTGGTTCGAGTTCTTGGTAAAGGGGAAAAAGTTGGTTCGGGTTCTTGATAGAGGGTCAGAGTTGGTTCAGGTTCTTGATAGAGGGGAAAATTTTGGTTCGGGTTCTTGATAGAGGGGACAGAGTTGGTTCGGGTTCTTAGTAGAGGGGACAGAGTTGGTTCAGGTTCTTAGTAGAGGGGACAGAGTTGGTTCGGGTTCTTAGTAGAGGGGACAGAGTTGGTTCAGGTTCTTGATTGAGGGTCACAGTTGGTTCAGGTTCCTGATAGAGGGGAAAAAGTTGGTTCAGGTTCTTGGTAGAGGGGCAGAGTTAGTTGAGGTTCTTGGTAGAGGGGCAGAGTTAGTTCAGGTTCTTGGTAGAGGGGCAGAGTTAATTGAGGTTCTTGTTTTTTTTTTTGTGGGGGGGAGAGTTAGTTCAGGTTATTAGTAGAGGGTCAGAGTTAGTTCAGGTTCTTGGTAGAGGGTCAGAGTTAGTTCAGATTCTTGGTAGAGGGTCAGAGTTAGTTCAAGTTCTTGGTAGAGGGTCAGAGTTAGTTCAGGTTCTTGGTAGAGGGTCAGAGTTAGTTCAGATTCTTAGTAGAGGGTCAGAGTTAGTTCAGGTTCTTAGTAGAGGGTCAGAGTTAGTTCAGGTTCTTAGTAGAGGGTCAGAGTTAGTTCAGGTTCTTGGTAGAGGGTCAGAGTTAGTTCAGGTTCTTGGTAGAGGGTCAGAGTTAGTTCAGGTTCTTGGTAGAGGGGCAGAACTGCTTTCCGGATTCTTGTTAAAGGGAGCAGCATTGTTATCACTGGTTTGCTTTTGATGTTTGCTGCTGTTCCATTTTCCTTCACCCCCGTCTCCTCGGGGTATACTCACTGCATCCCCGCCCCCACCCCACCCCCCATCTGGACTGGGCCGGTTGAAGATGGAGGTATCACCTGCTTCAGAAATCTCTGATCTAATTCTTCACTGGCTCATGGTTTACTGTTTCTTCGTTTTCTCCTCCTCCTCCTCCTCCTCCTCCTTCTTCTTCTTCTTCTTCTTCTTCTTCTTCTTCTTCTTCTTCTTCTTCAGGAGCCCCTGTAGGCACCTGGTGCCGTTTGCCAAGATGAAGTTCTCATTCTTTGATCTAGTTCCGCTGGCAGGCTTGTGGTATTTCTTTCAGATCCAGCCCCTTTGCTCAGTCACAGCTCGGCACACATCTTCTTTGTTTCATTTCCGTATGGAAGTTGACTCTTTCCCGGATAAACAAATAGCTATAGCCCACAAATATTATTTTATAATTTAAAAGAAACAAAAATCGACCACCATGTTCTAACTTGGAAATAATGCGATGCCCACTTTTTAGCATTTGCCGTCCTGTAGTTTAAAAAAAAAACTCCCATATACTTTTCTTAAGTATATGGGAGTTTTTTTTTTTTAACTACAGGACGGCAAATGCTAAAAAGTGGGCATCGCATTATTTCCAAGTTAGAACATGGTGGTCGATTTTTGTTTCTTTTAAATTATAAAATAATATTATATATATAATATATATATATATATATATATATATAAAACCAAATAGGTGGACTATAAATGAATTGACTTCTGCTGACGACAAAGCACGTACAGCCATATCAGAGAAAGACGAAAGACATACACAGAACATGAGCATGGATAACTTAGCAGAAATCACGGCATGAAAATCAGTGCTAAATAAACGGAAATCCTAATCAATGCCGGAGAAGAAATCCCAACAAAGAACTTCATGGACGATCAGCCTTTGTAACAAATGAAGCATGGCATATACCTAGGGAGCACAATGTCACCCTCTGGTAAAAATCGATGCTGAAATTAAGAACAAATGCAGTAAAGCAAATCAGATCATTGGACAAATGACACCTTAACTGAAAAACAAATATATCACAATTTTAAAAAATAGCACTGTACAATATTTTACCTCTAATTTCTGTGCTATCAGTGTCATACGTGAAAACTAACAGCTAAACAAATACAAGGAAAATCATAACCGCAGAAATGGCTTGTTTGAGGAGAATACAGAATGTAGCAATAGGAGACACAATCAGAAACAATGACACCATCAGGGTTGTAATAATATCAATAATACAGTACACCAAAAAAAAAGTCAAATGGTTTGGCCGCGTTACACAAGTTCCGTCACACAGTTTGCCACCAAAAAAAAACAAAAACTTTCACACCAAGAATTGAAGGACAGAGTGCCAGAGGCCATCCAGGTAAGAGACGGATGGAGTACATTTCTATGAGATCTATTCCATGCCCTTCTACATGAGGGCATTCGATCATACTGGGTTTGATAATTTTCGGTGACACTGGGTCGGCTGACTTTCGATTATACTGTGACAGATGACCTTTGATGATACTGGATCTGATGACTTTCGACTATACTGAGGCAGATGACCTTTGATAATGCTAGATCTGAAGACTTTCGATTATACTGAGGCAGATGACCTTTGATGATACTGGATCTGATGAGTTTCGACGATACTGGGTCTGATGACTTTCGATAATACTGGATCTGATGGATTTTGATGATTGTGAGTCTGATGGCTTGTGATGATAAGTGGGTCTGATGGTTTTCGATCATATTGGGTCACATGGTAAATATAATACTTTTAAAAATGGCAGGCACTACCACGCTTTCAAAAATTTTTTTTAAAAAATATAAAATTGCTTCTGTTTTTCTTTAATTGAAAGTAAAAGAATGATAACGCACATAAAATATATTAAAAGATGCTAAACGCTAAAGTTCATCACTGCACTTCGGGCATATCTATAAATGCTCGGATCTCTTCCCATAAAGTATAATCTTAGCATGGTGCGCGCACTCCGTAGCGCTATGAAATAAGTGAAATGAAAAAAAAATAGAAACTATGTTTGAGATATATCCGTTATAACTTCCTCGCTCTACACGATAGAACAAAGAAATAAAAAAAAAGTTCGTGTCTCTGACACAGCATTTCCATGAAAATACTTTCATTTTCCATATCCATTCTTCTTCCGTTGTATCACTTGTTTTGGAGTTATTTCCCGTTGATCACCGTTTTCCTGCTCTGGTCAGGTTTCCCTGTGATTGCTATCATTTCCCTAGTATGTGATTGGCTCGGCCGGTTCTACAAGCTCTTTTCAGGGACAGACCCCCGTTATTTGCCCGCTATCTCATCCCTCTGCTGGTAATGATGATATAAGAGATGAAAGGAGTCGGGGGGATTTTGGTGACGGGTGGCTGAATTTGGCTGCAGTCTTTGCCAGACAAACTATTTGAATTCTACAGCAGTTCGAGAAGAACCATACAGAGAGAAGGAACATAAAGAGAGAAGAACCATAAAGAGAGAAGCACCACAAAGTCAGAAGAACCACAGAGTGAGAAGAAACACAAAGTGAGAAGAACCATAAAGAGAGAAGAACCATAAAGAGATAAGAACCACAAGGAGAGAAGAAACACAAAGTGAGAAGAAACATAAAGAGAGATGAAGCATAAAGAGAGAAGAAGCATAAAGAGAATGAAACATAAACAGAGATGAAACGTAAACAGAGAAGAAATATAAAAAGAGAAGAACCATAAAGAGAGAAGAACAATAAAGAGAAAAGAACCACAAAGAGAGAAGAAATACAAAGTGAGAAGAAACATAAAGAGAGAAGAAACATAAAGAGAATGAAACATAAACAGAGAAGAAACGTAAACAGAGAAGAAACAATATCTCCCAAATGCAGTGACTGTATAGAACATGTTGATGCCAGTTATTTGGGATTTTTTTCCCCCGGTACTGTGCTCCTAAATAGGATGATTTAAAAAAAAATGTTTTTGACTGAGTTTCTTTCCAAGATGAAACAGTGGAGTCACTTAATGTCCATGGTCAGATCAGATCAGACAGGGCCATGCCAGTAGGCATAGGCGGCCATCTCTCTCTCCATCTCTCTCTCTCTCCATCTCGCTCGATCCTCCGTGTCTGGAGTCAACCCGTTTGCTATTTTCCTGCCAAACCGTGCAGTCAGGTCATCGGGGTATTTATATCTTTTTCCGCCCTCTCCGTCTTTTTTTCCATTTATCTTTCCAGTCATGACCAAGTTTTCCGAGACCTTCATGTCTGCTGATGTGTCTGAGAAACTTTGATCGTCTTTTTCTTACGTATAGCAGTTTGGGATATTCTTTAGCCTACTGTAATGCTTCTTCATTTGTCTTTCTGGCTGTCCATGGCATGCAAAACATCCTTCTTATGAAAAACGTTTCAGTAGCCTTTATTCTTTGTTTTAATTGTTTTACTCATGGTCCATGTTTCTGTTGCATAAGGTAGAATAGGTTATTTATAGCTTCTTAGAACTCTCTTTCTTATTTCCAATGATAGTTTTTTTAAAATTTCTTTATATGTTCATTTTTCCAAAAACTGTCTTTGTCATTGCCATTTTGGTTCTGACTTCTTCAGTGCGCCTGCCATCAGATGCTATGACTGGTTCTAAGTATATGCCACTGGTTCATGCTAAAGGCCCACACACCTCAAATTAACCACATATACGTTACCTATTTTATATACGTTGCCTATTTTATGTACGTTTCCTGTTTTATATACTTTACCTATTCTATATAGGTTGCCTATTTTATGTACGTTACCTATTTTGTATACGTTACTATTTTAGATATTCTTATTTAGCTTCACTGCAGAAAGGATCTTCCTGGTTATGACCTAATTTACCAGTTAGGATGCAGGGTATTGTCAGGGGAAACATGCAAGAAAGTGAATTACGCAATTGTTCCTTAATTTTCTTTAAGTCAATGACCACGAAGACAAAAACTACGCAATTGTTCCTTAATTTTGTTTAAGTCAATGACCACGAAGACAAAAACTACGCAATTGTCCCCCAATTTTGTTTAAGTCAATGACCACGAAGACAAACATGCAAGGCTACAGCCCTGTTACACTTCCGCGCTACATGGTCTGAAACTAAGATACACAAAAATTAAATACAGTTTTAATAGACAGATTAGCTATGAGGACTCCACATGGGTCCTTCATCTGTGCCCAGCTGTCCACGGTCCCTAGTTATGTATGTGTTGGGGGGGGGGGCATTATACGGAGTCTTGGCCGACTATGGCTTGCAGGGATCGGTGACGGAGCACTGGCTGCTGTCGACGACACAAACGTGTGAGAAATAATACACAGTCCAGATCTAGCAAACATCATCATGTGCCATCTCTTAATGGAAGGTTGGCCGCAGTTATTTCAGATTTCTCAGTTCTTCGTTTTCACGGTGTACCCAGCCGAGCTCAGTCCAGACCATATTCTTATGTTGCCTACTAACCTACTTTTCCTCTCTAGTATGGTTTTAATTATTGTATTACGTCTTTTGATATGATAGAAATACTTGAATGTCTGTTTTTTTTTCTAATATATTTTCTTAAAGAGTGTAGAATGTTGTTTCTAAAATATTAGCTGTATTATTAATCCATCCTCATCATCACCGTTATCATCATCATCATTGCTATACTCCATTGGGAGTATAGGCCAAGGATAAAATTTCTCCGATCGTCCCTGTTCCTAGATTTGCTCTTTACTTCCCTCCACGTTTCCCTTGTCTCTGAGCACTTTCATATTTTCTCTCTGCTCTGTCCTTTCGTCTTTGACTGTTTAACTTCTTACTCTACGTTACCAGAGCCCCTTCCTATTCCGAGACAAAGGTTTCTAGTCTTCCTCTCCATGTTTCTGTAAACACTACGAGTTTATCTGGTTGAACATTTCATTAGCCTCTCTCCATGTTTCTGTAAACACTACGAGTTTATCTGGTTGAACATTTCATTAGCCTCTCTCCATGTTTCTGTAAACACTACGAGTTTATCTGGTTGAACATTTCATTAGCCTCTCTCCATGTTTCTGTAAACACTACGAGTTTATCTGGTTGAACATTTCATTAGCCTCTCTCCATGTTTCTGTAAACACTACGAGTTTATCTGGTTGAACATTTCATTAGCCTCTCTCCATGTTTCTGTAAACACTACGAGTTTATCTGGTTGAACATTTCATTAGCCTATCTTCCAGCCCTCTTGGTCGCCTCTTATGACATGCGTGGAAGTTGGAAGTGGGCGTATTCTTTTCTCCCCAGACTTAGATCTGGATCCCTGAGAGATTTATTAATCCACAAACCTCCCCCCCCCCCCAATTTATTTTGTGAAGTCTCTGGCAAAATACAGGATTCTAGTACCGAAAAAAAATGAGATGCTGATAAATGTATATTAAACTGTAGAAGAAAGACGCCATGTTCTTTTCTGAGCTTTAACTGTTACCCCCTGTTTGTGTCTGAAATACAGACTGGTTTCAGAAGTTTATATTGATGAAACCAGGAGGTAGTTTCTTTTGAAAGAATAAAAAGGAGTCTCACTTAGATTATAAACTATGTATCACTTATGTTTGTCGTTTAAAGCAAAAGAAGATTTACTGCTACTTATCTCTTCAAGGAGTACTTAAATCTCATTCATTCATTCATTCATTCATTTGCATGTCCCTTGCGGAACTTTGCCTCCCTAACAGCTCTCCTGTAGGCCTCTCGGTTGTGAGCAAGATGGTCTGCTGCTGCTGCATCCATTTGCAGATCGTCAACGATGTCTTGCAGCCATATTCGTTTTGGTCTTCCTCTTTTTCTTTTTCCCATTATGCATCCTTCCAATACGGTCTTCTCTAAATTATCATGACGTTTAATGTGACCAAAATATTTAAGTTTTCTCTCTTTAATCCTCTTTACTAGCCAGCCTTCTTCAATAGTAAGCTCTTGTAGTATAGATATATTTGTTCTTTTTTGTGTTCACGATATTCGGAGAACTCTTCTGTAGCATTTACATTCAAAGGCATTTATATGTTTCTCAGCTGTTTTGTTAAGTGTCCAGGTCTCACAGGCATATATAGCGATGGGAAAGATGCATACTAATAACATAATTTCCTTTGTCGCACACTAAATGCACTCTGCTCAAAGATTTTTTTAAATCTAAAACCACTGAGTACACAACATTTTTCAAACACCAGTTTGTGTCCTTTGCTTTCTAATTATGATTCGTGATTTTGTTGTCACTGAGGTGTGCATGCAGAAGCCATAATGTTTGGCTGTACACTGGTTGAGCTAAAAAAAAAATTCGCTGACGGTCTACGCTTTATGGGCAGTGATGCGAAAATATTACCGATAAGCGATGCATTTTATGTTGAACGACATTTGCATAAAGTTTAACATTTTCATGTCCTCATAAATTCAGTTTATTTACAACTTTATTCACTTTTTAATTCCATTTTTAAAATGTTTTTTTTTCTACCTCAGTTGTGTTCGAATGTGAAAGCTGGCATTTATGAAGAGAATTTCTAACCCGAAAAAGCAGCTAACTAAAACAATTGAAATATAACATTAATATTGTAATAAAATAATTAATAATTAATCTCTCTCTCTCTCTCTTTCTCTGAACCTTAAGTGCCCAGGGCACATGGGGTTTCCGCAAGGATTTTCCACAAATGCCTGTCCTTTGCCTTTTTTTCCGCTCTTGCCCAGGTGAGCCCTCTGTTACTCAATATCCTCTCTGGTCTTCTCCGTGTCTCTTTTGGTCTACCCTTACTTCTGTTTCCCTGTGGCGTCCCTCTTAGTGCTATTTTTTGGTAGTGAATTGTCAGTCATTCGGAGCACATGTCCCAACCATCGCCAGCGTTTTTCCTCAATAATTGTTGTAGCTTTTCCTACATCTGAGTCCGATATTTAACCACCCAGTCTCTCCCAGAAAGACAAATGAGCAGTCATTTTTCGACTGTATTTCACAGTATTGACATGTTTCATAATGGGGAAAAGAAAGAGAGGAAAACCTAGGCGAAGTTGGCCGCAAAGACATCGTTGATGATCTGCGAATGGACGCATCAGCAGCAGGCCATCTTGCTTACAACTGAGAGGCCTACAGGAGAGCCGTTAAGGAGGCAATGTTCCGCAAGGGACATGCAAATGACTGACTGACTGACAGATTTCATTGTCCAACAACTTGACGTTGATTATTGTATCACAATAAAGTAAAGCTTTGTTAACGAGCAACAAAAAACCTCTGATAAACAACAGGACAAGGATATAGACAACTTTGGCACAATTAGTGGTCTTGTTAAAAAAAAACAACAACAACAACAACAACAACAGTAAGGCCTCAGAAAATCAATATTTGAAATCAGTTCCTCGGAAATAGTTTGTCAGTTGTGAAGCGATAAAAAAGTCTTCATAATTGAACGGCCATGTTGGTATCGTATTCCAACATTTTACAGGCTCAAGCAGCGACCTATAAAGATAGTCATTTTTAATTATGCTTGTGGCTAAACTGACCAATTCAGTTATGTTTATGGCTGAACTGACCAACACAGTCATGCTTGTGGCTAAGCTGACCAGTTTAGCAATGTTTGTGGCTGAACTGACCAATACAGCCATGCTTGTAGCTGAAATGACCAGTACAGTCATGCTTGTGGCTAAGCTGACCATTTCGATCATGCTTGTGGCTAAACTGACCAGTTTCATAAATAACGTTACTTATTATTTATATTTATTTATATATCTTACATCTTACAATCCTTCCCATGCCGCTAAACGTCACTTAGGGCGCGAATGGTAGTTCGCCAACATTTCCTGTCTTCGGCGAGTTTTTCAATCTCATCAAGGGATTTTATGCCCACTGAACTGACTTCTCTTAAGAATGTCCTCTATAGAGTTTAACGTGGTCTACCTCTTTTTTCTTCGGCTTTTTGTGTTCCACTTGGTAGCTTGTTTGAGGATCCTCTGATTGTTCCTACTCATCACATGACAGACATATGTCCATCCTCTTTTTCTGATCACCCATGAGACAGGTTGTTGTTTGCTCATCTGTCTTATCTATGCGTTGTTCTTGAATTCGTTCCACTTTATACCGAGTATTTTCCTTAGGCATTTGTTTTCAAAAGAGTCTAATTTCTTATACATCATCTAGGTAAATTTGTAAGAAAAAGGCAGTAAAATTACTTGGACATGTCATGAGAAGAGAGAAGTTAGAGAACTTGGACATGTCATGAGAAGAGAGAAGTTAGAGAACTTGGACATGTCATGAGAAGAGAGAAGTTAGAGAACTTGGACATGTCATGAGAAGACAGAAGTTAGAGAACTTGGATATGTCATGAGAAGACAGAAGTTAGAGAACTTGGACATGTCATGAGAAATAGAACTTGGACATGTCATGAGAAGACAGAAGTTAGAGAACTTGGACATGTCATGAGAAATAGAACTTGGACATGTCATGAGAAGACAGAAGTTAGAGAACTTGGACATGTCATGAAAAGACAGAAGTTAGAGAACTTGGACATGTCATGAGAAGACAGAAGTTAGAGAACTTGGACATGTAATGAGAAATAGAACTTGGACATGTCATGAGAAGACAGAAGTTAGAAAATTTGATAGTGACGGGAGAATTCAAGGGAAAACGAAAGAAAGGAGGATCAATAGGGAGAAAAAAAAATCTCCGTGGACTGACCAAGTGGAAAGGAAAGAGAAAATCATCTGAACTGATTGGAAACAGCAAGGGTCGTTCACGATGGAAAAGCGTGATCGCCAACGCTATCCAGCACGACACACAATGTCTGTATGCGTATTTTATATCTCTTAATAGAGAAGACACCCGTATACTTCACTGACTTGGACACCTCAAGGGAAAAGAAAGAGGGGCAGGCCATTGGAGACACGGAGACGCACATTATAGGAAGAACTAAAGGAAGCGAGAAAAGACATGGCTTGAGGTATCCCGGCTTGCTTATGACAGGATTGGCTGGGGAACCTTTGTTGGTGCCTTATGTTCATTTGGGAATACAGGGGAATGATGATGATGATGATGATGATGATGAATGGATTAACTTTTATTGACTGAGCTCGCTGAAAACTCTATCTGATTAGACAATCAGCAACCCATAGCTGATATGCTAGGTCAGGGTTAGCGAACATTAGCTAACATACATAACATGAATGTTTGTTAAATTCATCCTCCATGCTTTTTTTTTCTGGTGATGCTGCTTTAATCAGACTGATTATAAGCACAAACCATTCGTGTGCTTTAATCATAAGAGAAATGACGACTGCGGTAAAACTGGTTCTAGTAATAAAAGTAGATGGAGGTGTATGGTTCAGTTTTACAAGAAGATATAGAAAGAGTGAGTAAATGGGCATGAAACAAGAATGAAAGAAAGTAAGATGAGCGCATACAAAGAAGAACATACAACAATCCAATATTTCGGCAAAAGCCTTTTTTTTCAAGAATCACACACAAAAACACAACAGACAAAATTTTTTTAAAAATAGATGAAAAATGTAGACCGTAGATTTTTTTTCCTATGATAAAATCTGCCCGTCTTTCTTACTAGGAAGAGACTAAAAAAAAAGCTAAGTCTATATTTTTTTAATCCGTTTTTCGTGTTTTTAATATGTTGGGTTGTTTTTATATGTGATCCTTGAAAAAACAAAGGCTTTTGTCGAAATATTGAATTGTTGTGTTCTTTATTTATATGTGCCCACTTTGCTTTCTGCCATTCTTGTTTCATGTCCAACTTTCTTCACTCTTTCGGTCTTTTCGTAAAACTGAACCATATACCTCTATCTACATTTAATACTGTGCTTTAGTCAAGATTGATATACACCTCTTTTGATATACACCTCTATCTACTTTCAGTACTGTGCTTTAGTCAAGATTGATATATACCTCTGTCTAACTTTTAATAATGTGCTATAGTCACGATTGGTATACACCTCTATCTACTTTCAGTACCGTGCTTTAGTCAAGATTGGCATACACCTCTATCTACTTTCAGTACTGTGCTTTAGTCAAGATTGGTATACATCTCTATCTACTTTCAGTACTGTGCATTAGTCAAGATTGGTATACACCTCTATCTACTTTCAGTACCGTGCTTTAGTCAAGATTGGTATACACCTCTATCTAACTTTTAATACTGTGCTTTAGTCAAGATTGGTATACACTTCTATCTAACTTTTAATACTGTGCTTTAGTCAAGATTGGTATACACCTCTATCTACTTTCAGTACTGTGCTTTAGTCAAGATTGGCATACACCTCTATCTACTTTCAGTACTGTGTTTTAGTCAAGATTGGTTAAGTTTAGAGAGCTTGTGAAACTCTTCGAATGTCTTAAAATTAAATTCGTGAAAGGAGCCTGCAGGAGAAGAAATGAACGGTACTTTATTTCTGTAGAGTTTAAATCCTTCCCGCCCCCCCCCCAAAAAAAAATGCGCCGGAGCATACTTCTGCTCTCCGCTCCTTTTAATCTTAACTTCCGCCTCTCCCCCCCCACCCTCCCGTCTCACAAACCCCATCACAACATCGCGAAGCCACTGTTTTCATCTCCAACCTGTAACTTCTAAATCACGTGTGCTCATTAAAAACCACGAGAACCGGATAAAGTAGACCGCGCATTGATTTCTAGCACAGCCAAGTTCTGCTCAGGGCAAGTCCAAGTACACAGACACCCTGGAAGACGCCATCCGCGTCTAGCGGGCAAGGGATCACTTTTTTGCCAAGAGAATATCTTGAACCGCATGGTCGTCGTGCATAA
The DNA here is from genome assembly GCA_009760885.1 of Achatina immaculata. NCBI lineage: Eukaryota > Metazoa > Mollusca > Gastropoda > Stylommatophora > Achatinidae > Lissachatina > Lissachatina immaculata. The sequence goes on from CM019713.1 coordinate 39,157,079, forward strand.
ATTCAACATTAAAAGAGAGGGGAATACAGGACTCATATTCCGCTATGCAGGACTTCGTGATAAAGGCTCTCCTTGCTTCTTTACACGAAGTAATGAAGTCCATTCCGCTGTGGTCCATTTATTTTGGGGGCTCCCTGCTAGTTCAGAGTGACGTATGATGGGATAGGTTTCTGCTGAATAAAAAGTCTAGTCCTGGTGTATTGATCACATGGCCTCGAATGAAATGGTTTTCACATGTCACACGCTCGATAATGGTTTTTGTTTGCGCGCACTACCCGAAAGGAATGGGAGAAGCTATGGATGAGTTGCTGTGGTGGTCTGGTGGGAAGCGAAGCAGAAATGTGCGGAAGACAGAGAGATAAGGGTGGGGACGCTCTAGAACAGTGGTGGCCAGATTTTTTTATGGTAGGAGCCAAAAATTGTTAGTTTAAAACAAAATAAAAAAGCCTCCATCAAGCCACTAAGCCACTGTGTATTTGGAAATTCAAAGTTTTTTGGGTTTTCAAATGTCCAAACACTTTACTGGTGTGACATGAGTTCTCTTCCCCTACTTTTGGTCTAGATATACAACGTAGGTAAAACTAGTGAATTTAAGACGATTAGCGATATCTTATATGGATGTGTTAGATAAGCTGATAGATGATTGGCTGACGCCGGATTACTACACAGAGCCAAGGATTATTGAGGGTGGTTACATCTTTTCCTGGTCCAACTCGTTCAGTTCGGTATAAAACAGAGATGTCAAATCTGAAAAGTGTAATAACTGTCTTTCTTTCTCCTCACCTTTCTTTCTTTTTCAATTTTTTTTCTTGAAGTTAGAGAGAGATCGAAAGGAAAAGAACAAGAGGACGACAGTGACATAAATGGGTGGACAACATCGAGAGATGGACGGCGACATAGATGGGTGGACAACATCAAGAGATGGACATAGACATAGATGGGTGGACAACATCAAGAGATAGACATAGACATAGATGGGTGGACAACATCAAGAGATGGACGGCGACATAGATGAGTGGACAACATCAAGAGATGGACGGCGACATAGATGAGTGGACAACATCAAGAGATAGACAGCGACATAGATGGGTGGACAACATCAAGAGATAGACAGCGACATAGATGAGTGGACAACATCAAGAGATAGACAGCGACATAAATGGGTGGACAACATCAAGAGATAGACAGCGACATAGATGGGTGGACAACATCAAGAAATAGACAGTGACATAGATGGGTGGACAACATCAAGAGATAGACATAGATGGGTGGACAACATCAAGAGATAGACATAGACATAGATGGGTGGACAACATCAAGAGTTAGACATAGACAGGCTTGGCCGAGTGGCCGAGTGTTCTACGAATACAAGAAACAGAGCAGAGTGGAGTTGCATGCAACTTTCTTTGGGGACACGGTATAAGATGATGATGATGATGATGACGATGGTATGGAGAAAAAAAAGAGATTTACGTGTCCTGTATTTTGTAATAACAAGACATGCAATGTAAGAATTCAAAAGGATATGTGCGTACCGATGGAGAGAAAAAAGTGAACCATGCCATCATATATCCGGAGTACATTTTGTGAACAACAAAAGACGTTTAAAGTAATTCTAGGAAAATACTACAATTCAGTAGTACCAAAACGAGTTGGAGAAAACTCTACAGTTCAGTACTAAAACGGGTTTAAGTGAACCCTACAAATCAGTGCCAAATGGATTGAAGAAAATCCTAAAATTCAGTTCTAAAATGGATTGACGAAAATCCTGCACATGAGTGCTGAAATGGATTGTATAAAATCCTACATTTCAGTGCCAAAGTCGATGGTTGGGCAGATTTCATAGAATGGCAGGTGGTGTCTAGAATGGTAGGTCATGTCTAGAATGGTAGGTCATGTCTAGAATGGTAGGTCATGTCTAGAATGGTAGGTCATGTCTAGAATGGTAGGTCATGCCGAGACTTGAGTGCGCAAAGTAAAGGTAAGGTAAAGGTAATCCTACCATGCCTTAGAGGTACATAGGGATATGGTGTTAGTGTCCATATTTGCCTTGACCTGTCAGCACACTAGAGGGTGATGTGGTCAGTATCACGCCTGGCCGCCTTTCCTTCCTCAACTCCAGAAGAAGTCGGGTACCCATTTCTACAGCAAGATTAGCCTCGAAAATTTAACAAGCACTTCAAAGACATGAGAAAAAAATCCTCATACTTCAGTGGGAAGAGCTACACGATATATATATATATATATATATATATATATATATATATATATATATATATAAAGACAATATACCCTTTACTACAGGTAACTGTGAGCAAATGAATATAATGGTAATATAACTTCTCCACATAGTCCCCTTTCAGGTCGATGCACTTCTTGTATCGCTTCACTAGCTTCTTCATTGCCTGAAAGAAGAGATTTTTTTTTTTCGCTCTTCATGAATCCAAGTCTGCCCCGCTGTTTTTGGTTACCATCTTGATCAAGTTTTGTGGCACACCTACCCACCCCACCCCCCCCCCCCCCCAGCCGTTATGCATCATGGCACATGCTGATTCATAGCAGGTATCCAAACGTGCAGTAAAATATGTCGGCTTTCACCGATCAGGACTTGCTCTCTGTCGATGTGGGCTTGTTTGCGCGATGCTAATGGCCGACCAGATCAAGCTTCGTCCTTTAGACTTGTTCTTCCCGCTTTAAATCTTTCTACCCATTCAAAAACTTTGCGTTTAGTCGCACTGTTTTCACGACCGTGCATAGAATTCTGACAGATTTTATTCTCTCTGCCCAAAGAAGTCTCACTGCGTTGCGTTGTTCAACGCCGGTGCAATCGCGCAATGGAGCGTTCATGTTTATTTGGCTTTCGCTTCCGTTAGATTAAGGAGAGAACGCTGCGCTGTGCGTGTTCGAACTATCCGTTCAGCCTTTATGAACATGTTGTTTTGCGTCATCTTCTATCCATTGTGGTTACCGGCGCAGTTTTCTAATTGTCAAATTACCTTTACTTTGTTTTCTATTCTACCTTGTATATGCTCGAAAATGTAGACACTGATCAATAAGTCAGCCAGTGATTTGGCTGACCGTAAACTAGCATCTTCTGGTGTCGGTATCTGCTGATGTCATAGCGGAGGGCTCAAGTGTATTCACGCGTTTTATATTACCAATAAAAACCGCTCTTTTTCTTTAAAAGGCCGTCGCCGGCACGTGATCACAGGGCTTCTTCAGTAAGCTTCCTCTAGGCTGGCGATGTTCTATAGCTTCTGCTTGATTAAGTTCGGGAAAGTGACGCCTGGTTGATAGCTGGTTGTATATGTAAGTGCATGCGGTGGTTGAGTGGCTCGGTTCGCCAGCGTTTCTGAAACTCACATAACAGTGGGGTCTGTTTCATAATATAAAATTTTACAAATAGGACACAACAATCTTTTTCGCTCAGTAAAGTTGCAGAGCACAGTATTGTATGGCTAGACTTTGAAAAAAAATCATAAACAAAGCGCTTTAAGACATGAGAGAAAGAAAAAACGACAGGAGAATTACTGGGGCTTGAATCACGGACTACTGCAGGACGAGCTATCGTATAGCCACGAGAGAACAGTGCGTTAATCAACTTAGCCATCTAGCATCCCTAGAAAAATGCCTGCCTGACTGAAAATCGTGACTCCTGGGAATGAAACGAGGATATAACACAGAAATGTGTGAACATCAGGGTGTAGTTATGTGGACATCAGGGTGTAGTTATGTGGACATCAGGGTGTAATTATGTGAACACCCGGATGTGGTTATGTGAACATCGCGATGTAGTTATGTAGACATCAGGATGTAGATGTGTGGACATCCAAATGAAGTTGTGTGGGTATTAGACGTAGTTATGTGGAGATGTGGATGCAGTTATGTGGACATAAGAATGTGGTTACTTGGACATGATGCTGTGGTTATGTGGACATCAGGATGTAGCTGTGTGGGCATTGAAATATAGGCACGTGAACAAGAGAATGTATACATATGGACATGAGGATGTAGCTGTGTGGACATCAAGCAAAAGACCTAGTCCGATCTCTACTATCTACAAGAGAAACTATATGGCGATTCTGTTAAACCAGATACGAACTGCCGCGTATGTGAGAGAGATTGGCGTTGATGTTTGAGTAAAAGAAGAAGAAGAAGAAGTTTTAAATGAGTCTCAGAACTTGTCCCTGCATGATCTGAATCTCTTCAGGGTCTCAGCCCACATTTTGAGAAACACTGCATAGCTTTCCTGAAGACTTTCTCATAGAATAATATCGACAGAAAGTGCACACATTCTTGTTACAACCAGCGTCTTAATTCTCTTGCATCGCATGTTTAAGAAAACGCTTCGATCACAAATTTAGACGTTTCCATTTCAATGTAAATGCTTTCTTAAATTTTCCAGTTTTGAAGCCTAAATCTATACAAGTTAATTGCATAACATCCTCTGTTTCGTATTTCTCAAGTATTGTTCTTAGTTTTGAATTCTGAAATGTGATCTTTGTTTTCTAGATGGATAAACTGTGGTTGCAGTGGCAAACTAAAGCTACGGGTTACAGAACCGACATGAAAAATGAAATTATTCAACTTTCTGACAGTGCACTGATTATTCCCCGATTTTTATCAACAAATAAGTAATCCGAGGAAGAGAGAGAGAGAGATAGCGAGAGGGGGGGGGAGAGAGGGAGAGAGAGAGAGAAATAGAATTTTAAAGCTGATAGTTAGAAATAACAAATATCATTGTCTGTAGGTCAGAAAAGTTTTTCTAGAAAAGCCTAGAAAAGACGCCATCGTCTGTACATAGGAAAAGTTAGAAAGGTATCATCATCTGCAGATAATGAAAAATTTAAGTTAGAAAGATACGATATTATCATCTGTATACCGTAAAAGTTAGAAAAGAAAGAGATCATCATTTGTAGCTCAGAAACATATAAAAAAAGTCTCAAATGACAAACTGTTGAGAGTCTCAGACAAGAAGAATAAAAAAGATATATTTCAAAACCTCTGGCTTCTAGCATCTGTCCATTAAAAACAAACAAAAAAAGTAACCTTTGGTCAGTTGAACTCTTAATGGGCACTGCTGTCAGTTGCTTCTGCATGTTAGCACAGATTATTTTATCTCGCTGCACGGCGTGAAACGTGGAGAAATTGCCATGTTGCACTTCTGTGAAGTATGTGAGGTAACAAAGAGGCATCTGCGCGAGGGGCTTGGAGAATGAACGGTATAAAATGGACCTATGAAGATGGCTGGCTGGAGCACGTTTATTTGTATGTTTTCAAGGAGAGATTGCTGAGAGAAGCATCGTCGCCTATCATTTCAGTGTTATGTTTCGTGAGAACTTGTTTACCGTTAGTCTTCATCTTCCATGTGTCCTGGCCAGCGGGTGTTCTTATCCGCTTTTTTGAATGTCCTGTAACAGAATATGTTTGTCATGTGCAATATAAAGTTAACGCTCCTGGCTTATGTTTGTTTATATACTCTGGCTTATGTTTGTTTATATACTCTGGATTATGTTTGTTTATATACTCTGGATTATGTTTGTTTATATACTCTGGGTTATGTTTGTTTATATACTCTGGCTTATGTTTGTTTATATACTCTGGCTTATGTTTGTTTATATACTCTGGCTTATGTTTGTTTATATACTCTGGCTTATGTTTGTTTATATACTCTGGATTATGTTTGTTTATATGCTCTGACTTATGGGGTGATTTGTGAGAGAAAGTCAGAGCATGTTTTGTAAAATATAATTTCTGAGATGGTCTGATGGTCTTTGTCCAACGTTGTGTGAGAGAAGTCGAATTTTGTAGTCGATTCCTTATGTGAACGTTCACATGTGAGAGAGAGAGGGTGAAAGAGAGTGAGAGTGAGAGAGATTGCGAGAGAGAGAGAGAGTGACGGTGAGACAGAGAGAGTGTGAGATAGAGAGTGAGAGAGAATGAGAGTTAGAGAATGAGAGAGAGAAAGTGAGAGAGAGTGAGAGAGAGAATGAGAGAGAGTGAGAGAGAGTGAGAAAGAGTGAGAGAGAGTGAGAATGAAAGAGAATGAGAGAGAATGAGAGAGAGAGTGAAAGAGAGAGAGTGAGAGGGAGAGTGAAAGAGAGTGAGAGAGAGTGAGATAGAGAGAGGGTGAGAGAGAGTGAGAGAGTGAGAGAGAATGAGTGAGAGAGAGAGTGAGAGTAAGAAAGTGAGAGTGAGACAGAATGAGAGAGAGAGAGAGAGAGTCATCCATGATTTTGTTTTTTGCTTGTCTGGTGGTTACAGGCGGCTCTGATTGTTTATGCCCTGTAATTTGTTATCTGTTTCCCGCACCAGTATTTTGTCACATGACTCGATATATCATCATCCTGCCACTAGTATTTTGTCACATGACTCGATATATCATCATCCTGCCACTAGTATTTTCTCACATGACTCGATATATCATCATCCTGCCACTAGTATTTTGTTTTTAAATGACAAAAATCTCCTCTTTAAAAACTATGGCGCTCTTTAATAATAGGGTTTCTCCTCCTTTGTTCATTGTGCTGTGAGCTGAGAAAGACTGACAGCCATAAGGTCCATCTCCATCTGTTCAGGCATCTCATTTCGCTTCTGGTAGTTTTTTTTTTTATAGCCGCCATCAATGTCATCATGATCATCATCATGCAAATATTCTGTAGATTTTTTTTCTTCGTTTCTTTTTCCTTCCTTTCTTTTTTCCCCCTTCACGTCTTTTCGAATTACCATCAGGTTCTGTAACTTCTGTTTTCTCATGACAAGTGCAGATAACTTCTGATTATCTTTTCTCTGTATCTTAAACCAGTTTCCGTTATTGTTCAGCCTTCTCTAAGACAGTCATTATGTGTCCGGCAATATAGGAATTTCTGCGATTAATGGAGTAGGGTTTTTTTTTAGGTCAGTGATTCCCAAATTGTGATCCACGTGCCACAAGTGGTCCACAACGAATTATCAGGTGGTCCACGGCTTTGTTATCAATTCGATATTAAGTGCCACCTACAGAATAAAAACAGACGAGAGTTAATGTCACAGTGAAATAAAAAGCAGACGTGCTCAGGCCAAGTCAGCATTCCAGACAATGAGAAACATCTTGTGCAACAGATTCATATCAATGGAAACAAGATTCCGAGTACTTAAATGTTACATCGAGCCAATTTTGTTTTATGGGTGTGAAGCATGGTCTATAAATAAGAGAGTACAGCAAGAAATGGAGATCATTGAAATGTGGTTCATAAGAAGGATGTTGAAGGTACCATAGGCAGCCAATAAAACCAATGAAGAAGTCTTAAGAGAGGCTGGAGTTAAGAAGCAAGTTGTAGCAAAGATCAGAGGCAGACAAGGGAGATTTGTAGGACATTTCTTAAGAATAGGAAAACTGGAACACACTGTGACAACTGGAAAAATTGAGGGAAGAAGAGACAGAGGAAGACAGAGAGAGAGAGAGAGAGAGAGAGAGAAGTTACTGGATGGGCTGTCAGTGTGGCTAGGAAGAAAGTCACCGGCGGATCTCACAATCAACGCAAAAGACAGGGAATTGCGGAGAGAAATGATCGCCTACGTCACGCAGCACGGCACTTAGAGATAATGGTCTTGTGATGCTGCATATAAGATGATGGACCGCGAATGGAAAATATTCATAGGAAAAAAAGTGCTCCTTTGATGTTAAAAGGCTGAGAACTCTGTTCTAATCATAAAGTAACCGCAAAAAATCAAGGGTTGTAACCATTGAAAAATATATGAAAATACTCTAGGGCGAATCAGAGTCTTTCAGTAGTTACCTCTCTTGATACGCTGCGACTTTTTGACTCACCATCGTAAAACTGGGGCAGATTAAATAATAAATATCAATGATACGACAGAAACAATTCATGAAAAACAAATAACAGAACTTTTGATCACAATGAGAATGAGAAAATATCTTTGAAATATAATTTAGGTGAGAATGAGAAAATATCTTTGAAATACAATTAGGCGGGAATGAGAAAATATCTTTGAAATGCAATTAGGCGGGAATGAGAAAATATCTTTGAAATGCAATTAGGCGGGAATGAGAAAATATCTTTGAAATGCAATTAGGCGGGAATGAGAAAATATCTTTGAAATGCAATTAGGCGGGAATGAGAAAATATATTTGAAATGCAATTAGGCGGAAATGAGAAAATATCTTTGAAATGCAATTAGGCGGGAATGAGAAAATATCTTTGAAATGCAACTAGGCGGGAATGAGAAAATATATTTGAAATGCAATTAGGCGGGAATGAGAAAATATATTTGAAATGCAATTAGGCGGGAATGAGAAAATATCTTTGAAATGCAATTAGGCGGGAATGAGAAAATATATTTGAAATGCAATTAGGCGGAAATGAGAAAATATCTTTGAAATGCAATTAGGCGGGAATGAGAAAATATCTTTGAAATGCAACTAGGCGGGAATGAGAAAATATATTTGAAATGCAATTAGGCGGGAATGAGAAAATATCTTTGAAATGCAATTAGGCGGGAATGAGAAAATATCTTTGAAATGCAATTAGGCGGGAATGAGAAAATATCTTTGAAATGCAATTAGGCGGGAATGAGAAAATATCTTTGAAATGCAATTAGGCGGGAATGAGAAAATATCTTTGAAATGCAATTAGGCGGGAATGAGAAAATATCTTTGAAATGCAATTAGGCGGGAATGAGAAAATATCTTTGAAATGCAATTAGGCGGGAATGAGAAAATATCTTTGAAATGCAATTAGGCGGGAATGAGAAAATATCTTTGAAATGCAATTAGGCGGAAATGAGAAAATTTTGAAGCTGGTTAGAAGCTTGAAGGCTCAGTCAGTGTAACAGAAGATGTGAGTCAGGGTGTGCAACCCTGCAAAAATACTCATGTAAAGTTAACGCTCCTGAGTTTGTTTATATTCTCGGGGCTATGGGGGTGATTGCCCCTGGGTTTTGAGTTGAGTTTGGGTGTGCAAGGGATTTGTGTGAAAGGGACTGAGCGTTAGTTTGAAAAGTACGGAAGATGTGGTTTTCGGGTCAGTCTGGATTTTTGTCATCTGTCATGACAATTAAGTACTGCTCTTGTAGTCAATGTATGCCATACTGAGAGTGAGAGACACAGATATCTACACTACTTGCGTTTTATCGTTTCCTAGTGGATTCCTGTTGGATGTAGAGAAACATGCCATGAGAGCTTGATATCTGTGTCTGACCACCTGTAACTCGATGTAGTTCATCCATTATTGAACTTCATCATCATCATCCGGAGCCGCTAATAAATTCACATTATATTACTAGGTGGGCCGTGACAGGGAGTATTGTGGGCCGTGCTAAAGTCCCAAAGCAGAAAAAAAAAGAGAAAAAAAGTAGAAAGAATAAAAAAATTATTCCGGATTTTTCACGCAATGCATAGGCCCTAGAAGCAGACTGCACGGATGCAAGCCGCAGAATTGTAGGTCGCTTTATTAGTATGTCCGCAGTCCGGCTATTGGAGAAAGGATGGTCCAGACAGCTTTCTTCCAGCATCAAACAGAAATGGTACGGACATAAAAATGACGGCATAGCTTTAGAAGTGCGAAACCGGCTTCTTTCTGACCGCGTTGCTGAAACGTGCAGTTTTACAATGTAATTTTAGAGAACATTCGGCGTAGATTCTGCAAGAGAGCAGAAGTGAATATACGAGGGTTGATCGATAAATTCGCGGCCTAAGGTACAAATAATTGAAACACACAGTTAATATTAGATGTTTTTGTAGATCAGGTTAATGTAAGATTAAACACAAAGTTTCAAAGAATTAACTGCAACCAATTTTTTTAAACCGGTTATTGAAGTGGTAAAGGGTGACAGAAATTGAGAAAATGGATAACATTTCTCATCGAGCAGTCATTCGCTACCTCTGCATAAAGGGCTTATCGTAGAAGGAGATCCATGAGGATATGGTAGAGACTATAGGGGAGAGTGCTCCAGCACAGTGAAGAAATTGGCAGCATAATTAAAACATGGAAGGGAGAGTCTGGAAGATGATAACTGTCCAAGAAGACCAAGAACGGTAACCACTGATGAAAGCACCGGCAGAATCCATGACATGATAATGTAGGATCGACGACTAACTGAGCGGTACGTTGCTACTAAGTTGGGCATCTCCTAGGAACGTGTTAATGCCATTATTCACAATGATCTTGACAAAGGTCTCTGGTAGATGGGCCCCGAAACTTCTTGGAGCTGGTCACAAACGACAGTGACTCAACATGTCAAGAGATAATCTTGGCCATTTTTCTGTAGATCCTGAAAAATTTCTTCAGCAATTTGTGACTATGGATGAGACTTGAGTTCATCATTTTCAACCAGAAAAAAAACAAAAAACAGTCAAAGCAGTGGAAACATAATGGATTCCCACCTCCAAAGAAAGCAAGGATGATTCTGTCTGCAGGCAAAGTTATGGCTTCCATATTTTGGGATTCAGAAGGTGTGCTACAGGCAAAGTTATGGCTTCCATATTTTGGGATTCAGAAGGTGTGCTATTAGTAGACTATCTTCAAAATGGCAGAACAGTCACCGGGGTCTATTACGCTAATCTTGTGAAGCACCTGCGGGTCAAATTGAATGAAAAACGTTGAAGGAAATTGACGAGAGGAGTCATCTTTCATCAAGACAATGCTCCAGTTCACAAGTCGGCTGTGGCAATGGCTGCCGTTCATGAATGCAGCTTCCAGTTCCTTGAACATCCTCCTTATTCCCCAGATTTAGCCCCTTCGGACTATTACCTGTTTACCATACTCAAAAAAGTGCTCAGTGGTCGCAAATTTGCTTCAGATGATGACGTCATTCATGCTGTAGACCACTTTCTACTGGCACAAGATGCTAACTTTTATAAAGAAGGGATCTGTATGCTCCAGGATCGCTGGACTAAGTGCATAAACTTGCAATTATCTATATTGAGAAATAAACCCAAAACGTTGTCCACAAATAATCCGTTGTACCTTAGGACGCGAACTTATCAATCATCCTTCATAATTCTCTGCTGTTGTGTTTTTGTTTTAAAATCATGTTTCGTTGGCTTGAGAGCCGCTATTCGGTCTTGGTGCTGTGTGTAATTCGTATTGTATTAATCAACGGATTTCAGTTACCCACGTAGTGATTGTGGAGACTTTTCTGATAGCCTTTTTTTATTATTTAAACTTTAAAACTTTAGATGCTGAAGTGGATCGATTTGTGAAACATAAGCCTTCGACTTCGCGCAAAACAAATTGATAATATTGGCAGCGAAAGTCACTGTGATCGAGACGACCTTAACGATGATACTTGTACGAAAACTAAATACGCTCGAAAATATGATGTGGAGTATATTAAGTACGGTTTCGTTCAATCAAAAAATGACCAAAATCTGCCACAGTGTTATTTGTTTGCAAATCCTCTCTAATGAGGCAATGAAGCCGACGAAGTTGCGTCGTCATCAAACTACAAAACATCCAGATCTACAGAATAAAACCAAAGAATTTTTCGATCGTAAAGCCGAGGAATATAGTAAACAGAAGATAGTGTTAAACGCAAGAGCCACACACACCGAAAAAGCTATTAAATCATCGTACCTGATTGCCCAGAGAATCGCAAAATGAAAGAAACCGCACACAATTAAAGATGAGCTCATCATGCAAGCCGCTGTTGAGATTTGTGACGTATTGTTAGGCTGAGAATATGCTGCAAAACTGAAAAAGCATTCCCGTCTCGAATGATACTGTCGGCAGAAGAATATCTGAAATGTCCGAGGATATTGTCGCGCAGTTAACTGAACGATTAATATCAACTAAGTTTGCTATTCAGTTAAATGAGTTAACTGATATCGCCGGCGAGTCACAGCTGCCGTTTATGTTCGCTGTTGTTGGCAAAATAGTATGCAAGAGGAATTTCTTTATTGCAAGTCACTGCCAGCGAGAAAGGGCGATGAAATATTTCGTGTTTTAAACAATTTTTTTCACAGCTTTTTGATTGCAGAGGACGACATGTATCAGTGTTTACACCGACGGTGCTGCCACAATGACTGGCCGCAACAGTGATGTTGTAACTCGCATAAACCAGGTGTCACCCGAGATTTTAGGCACCTATTGGATGATCCATCGTGAGGTACTCGCTTCAAAGAAGTTGAATGAAACCTTGGGATCTGTACTCGAAGACTGTGTTCGGATTGTAAACTTCCTAAAAACTAGAACAGTGAACAGTCGATTATTTGCTCAGTTTTGTATTGAGTCAGATGCAGAATACAAGGATCTTCTATTGCACTCGGCTGCGTGTTGGCTGTTCAGAGGAAAAGTTCATGCACGGGTGTTTGAGCTTCGTTTAGATTTGTTGCAGTTTTTGACAGAACACATTCTCGACCTGGCAGGTAAGGTCGCTGATACTGAGTGGCTTGCAATGCTGGCATACCTTGCTGACATTTTTAGCCGTTTGAACAGTTTGAACATACCACTGCAGGGTAAAGATTCCAGTATACTCAAGACATACGACAAAGTTGCTGCCATTAAGAAGAAACTACGACTTTGGTGCATGCGACTCGAGAACAAATCACAAGTTCTGTGAATTTACAGAGGGCAATGAAGTTAATTAATGGCTAGTTTCTAGAAGAGGTCACTGGTGTAATAAAAGGGCATCTGATATCTCTTCCTGAATATTTTGACACATACTTCACGCCCGAAGATATTAACTCTTTGTATACTGGGTGTGTTTCCCTCAAAAGACCAAGGGGGGTAAATTTCACAATGTGAAATGGGATGGTTGTCACATTTAAAAGAATGACAAAGGCATAATCTGATCTGTAGTATGAAGTATTCTACCTTATTTTGAAGAAGAAAAAATGTATTTTGTTTTTCAAATAAAATTTTTAACATTTTGTTAGTATACAACAAAAAAAAGAGCTAAGAACTGAGAAAAAAGAATGGAAAAATGAAGTAATAAAATAAATTTTTTGTCACTTACCCATCAAGTTAATCCACTGTAGTTGGTCATATAATTCCATAATGAATAAAAATGTACACAAACATCTGTTTTTTAACATATTTTACAAAATTTACATGAAAATATGCACTAGTTATGCATTCACAGCAAACTAAAAACACCAAGTGGGTAGGTAATATTTACATGAAAACAAGTGGGCGGTCGTTGACTAATATTTACCAGAAAACAGGCCATTGTGTTTTGGTTTTTGTTTTTTTTTAATTTGAAGCATTCTACAACATTTAATTTTTTAAATTACACAATCTCCAGCATTAATTGTTGTGATATTACAGCTAGTACTAGCAAAAAGCTGAGAAGTAGTATCACCAGCTACCCTTCTAACACATTTTGCTGCTGGACCCAAAAAAAAACACGAAAAATTCTTTCAATCACTGCCACGTGTGCCGAAAATTTACCATTTCTACTACTATATTCTCTACACCACAGTCTAGACAATTTTAAATTGAATTATGAGCTTGTAAATCAGAAATATGCTGCTCTGGACGAAAGAAACTAGCACTGGAAGCCATATTTGTTGATAAACAAAGGCCTAGCGACGATAAACTTTGAAAAACTCGCTTTAAATGAACAAAGAATCGCTCTGTTTTCTGCTCAAACCACGCGCTTAATGTGGACAACTGAATTCCGGAAGGAAGTCAACTGCTGGTTTTAAGATACTTTGATTATTTTCAAAATTAGAGAGCTACAAACCATCATCGCGCCTCGCGTCTATAAGTAGTTCGTAATAGGGATACAACCACGCAGGACGCGTGTCCAAATACCCAAAGAGTTAAAGTATACGACTGGATTCGTAATCTTTTTCAGTGCGCATTCTCTGAATTAACCGGCCGTGCACAAGAAGAATGATCGAAACTGTCTAGCGATCGCACATTATAAATCAAATTTAACGACCTCGCTGTGGATATCTCTTCCTTTTGGTGCACTGTTTCGCTGGAATATCCGTTGTTGTCGTCAGCCCTGGCGATGAAAGTTCTTTTATCTTTTTCAACAACTTATTTATGCGAAGTTTCATTTTCTGCATTGACTGCCGTGAAAACCAAATATCGTTCAAGAATGAACGTGGAGGATGGTCTTCGACTGTGTTTGTCATAAATTCCAACCAGAATAGACATGCTATCCAACAGGAAATAGTGCCATCTTTAAGGTAAATGGAAAGAACTTTTGTGTAGCAATGCATATGCAGTTAAACATGTAGAGAAATTATTACATAATACTTTATAAAATTAGATTTATACATTGCAAATATAAAGCAGTTTATTAGTGGGCCGCAAAAATGTTTTGACTTGTAAATGTGAGCCGTGCAGCAAAAGGGTCTGAGAACCGCTGTACTAGATCGATGGCGCTGGTATCATGCTGTGTCAGTTGTTCTACTGTGTTACGTGAGATGTCTACCTGGATCCCCTGTCAAGTGTGTAGCACACAGAATATGCGTCGGCCCCAGTGTGTAACTGTGCACTTCGTTAAGATCATCTCCCTGGAAGCTCCACGTGAAGACTTTGACGCTAGTCACAGACAATTTAAGTTGGGAAAGGAACTGCCATATAGTAGTTTTGCATGATACACTTCAAAAATGGGAATAGAAATTGAAAAGAAAGACGACATGTATTTGAAATGGCGTAATTTCATGTTCTACTCACATCATCATCGCTTTTCACTCCATTGAGACCATAGACCACGGATAAAGGCTCTCCAGTCATCCCTGTTCTTGGAATTATTCTCTGCTTCCTTCCATGTGTATCCCATTTCTCTGAGCACTGTCATAATTTCTCTTCTCCAAGTAAGTCTAGGTCTTCCTCGTTTTCTGTTTCCTTGAGGATTCCATGTCAGTGCATGTCTTACTATGCTAGTGTCGGGTTTCCTCAGAGTGTGGTCAGTCCACCTCCACTTCCCAGACATGATTTGTAGGTTCATGGGATCTTGTCCTGACCATTCCCAGACCTCCTCGTTCCTGATCTTGTCCTGCCATTTAATGTTTAAAATCCTCCTCAAGCAGTAGTTCACGAATGTTTGTATCCTCTATTGTACTGTCTTGTCATGTTATCATGCATATAAAAGAAGGTTTTTTTCATGTCATGTTATGTGTCAGGTTATCATCTTGTTGTATTGTCCTTCCACGCATGTCGTAAGAGGCGACTAAGGAGGTTGGGGGAAGGCCAAGGACCTGTTCTCTGTCAAAAGCTAAAGCGTTATAGAAACATAGAGAGGAAAATCAGGAAACTTTGTCTTGGAAAAGGAAGAGACTCTGATAACAGAGCGCATGACGTTATGCAGCCAAAGCCGAAAGGAAGCTGCAGAACCAACATCCCAACTTGAGTACCAAGACACCTTTTACCAATATTCTACTCACAGCGGATAAAAAAAACATGACGCAAGAATAGAAAGACCGGCAAACTTCAGGAGGAAAATGTAGAAAAATGTTAACGTATGTGAGGGTTTTGTTATATTTCCATGTGTCCCCTTTTTCACCGTAGATATACGGGAATGACGTGCTGGCCATTACTTAACACCGAAGTAAGAACACACAGGATAAGTATTGATTTCCCTCTTTCTTTCACAGAATCCAAAGCATGCTTCTCAGTGTTTTCATGAATACGGGACATATTTTGTGCCGTCGTTCATGAACTTGTAGCGTTAGTAATGAAAGGTAGGAAGAGGCAGTGCGGACTGGACTGCATTTTTGTACGTGGCATCTGAGGAATGTTTCTACCTGTTTGAAAGACCTGTCTCCACTGACAAAACACTGTATGTGTAGAATAGTTTAATTAATGGTGACGACATAATTAGTCTGATAATGGTGGGTCGCCCCCCCCCTTTTTTGTGTGTGGCATAATGGACGGATGACAGGAAATCTTTGCTGACATTTGCATGAGAAAAAGGCTTCTTATGCATGATTTAGAAAAAAAAGGCTTGTTATTCATAGTTTACAGAATAGAAACTTATTCAGAGTTTAGAAAAAACATGATCTACTTATTCATAGTTTAGAAAAAAGAGAAGCATCTTATCCAGAGTTTAGAAAAAAAATTTTTTTTTGAAATTCCTAATTCAGTGAGAAAACACTTCTTAAGCAGAGTTTAGAAGACACATGCTTCTTATTTAGTTTAGAAAAATAAGTAATTTCTTAATCAGAGTTTAGAAAAATAAGTAGGTTCTTAATCAGAGTTTAGAAGACACACGCTTCTTATTCATTTTAGAAAAAATAAGTGACTTCTTAATCATAGTTTAGAGAAGAAACTTATTCAGAGTTTATAAAAAGGAGACACTTTTTACGCAGAGTTTATTAGAAAAGAAAAGAAAGAAACTCAGAATGTAGTTTAGAAAAACTTGAACATGAGTACAAATGAAAACAAAACGAGAATGACTAAATTTTAAAAAATAAACTGTCGTGGCTAGGCAGTTACTCCTTCTTTTATAAACTTTCGTGGCTAGGCAGTTGCTCCTTCTTTTATAAACTTTCGTGGCTAGGCAGTTGCTCCTTCTTTTATAAACTATCGTGGCTAGGCAGTTGCTCCTTCTTTTATAAACTTTCGTGGCTAGACAGTTGCTCCTTCTTTTATAAACTATCGTGGCTAGACAGTTGCTCCTTCTTTTATAAACTTTCGTGGCTAGACAGTTGCTCCTTCTTTTATAAACTATCGTGGCTAGACAGTTGCTCCTTCTTTTATAAACTTTCGTGGCTAGACAGTTGCTCCTTCTTTTATAAACCATCGTGGCTAGACAGTTGCTCCTTCTTTTATAAACTTTCGTGGCTAGGCAGTTGCTCCTTCTTTTATAAACTATCGTGGCTAGACAGTTACTCCTTTATTTTTTTGTAAACTTCCGTGGCTAGGCAGTTTCTCCTTCTTTTATAAACTTTCGTGGCTAGACAGTTGCTCCTTCTTTTATAAACTATCGTGGCTAGACAGTTGCTCCTTCTTTTATAAACTATCGTGGCTAGACAGTTGCTCCTTCTTTTATAAACTATCGTGGCTAGACAGTTGCTCCTTCTTTTATAAACTTTCGTGGCTAGGCAGCTGCTCCTTGTCCGGAACCCAGGAAACGATTCAGTCTTAGAGCTAAGAGCAGAAGATGTGCAGTACTTCTTTAGCAGACTCCATCCCCATGGGGATTGTATCGGTTTCTCTCTCTCTCTCTCTCTCTCTCTCTCTCTCTTTAACCAGACCAGACCTGTTACTGGGGGGGGGGGGGGGGTACCAACGGAGAGGTGTGACAGGGTCTTGGTCAGCTATTCTTCGTCAGCCCTGGTTCTAGCACGTCAGCTGTAGCTCGCTGACTTGCCAAGCGGTCGATGAAAATATGGGCACGAACGCTGTATCTCACTGGATGGCCCCGTGACATGACAGAGATGATTTACAATTTCTTTCCTCGAAGGGAAGAGGCCACATCGCCCTTCGCGTTGACTCCCAAAGATCTATTAGGCCCTATTTTTTTTCTATTTTTTTTTCCAAACGAAGTAATAACAAATCCAGTCTAAAAGAATACTAGAAGAACTGAGCTTTCCTGTTTGTTACCTGTTAAACACATTATCTCTATTCAGTTTTAGCAGCCTGACTCCGGTAATGGATTGACACATGAAAATCTTGAGTCCTTTACACATACACGATATGGCCTGCTTGGTTTTGCAATTTGGAATATTAATTTGTAAGAGCCGTGATCATTTTGGCAGTTATTTACAGTTAACATCCCATAAAAGGCCACGCTATTCATGAAGTTGTTGATTAGTTTAAATAATTATGCTTTAAAAAAACAAAACCAAAACAAAACTGCTGTCTTAAATATCATTATTACCAGTGAAAAAAAAAACCTAAACTTTTTTATGTTAATAATTTTGGCAGAATTCAAGAACTCCAAGTGTCGGGTTGATTAATTTCTTCAAGAATACTTTATCAATACTTTGACATATGCACGAGCTAGAAGCGTAATACTGCTCTTCATCAGGTCTCGACTATCCCAGGAGAGAGAGAGAGAGAGCGGAAGAGAGTTTGTTAGTTCCTCATTAATTGCTGATTACGGTCGTGCAAATTTAAAACAAAAAAAGTTCCAGGAGTAATGAAAAGTATAAGAACTGTAGCAACAAAGAACGCTGACGTTATCAGTTCTTGTCCAAGAATGACTTTGATATGAAAGATGAAGTGGCTTTTTGCTCAGCCCAAAACAGGAGCCCATAAATGGAGGAGCAAGAGGGTTCTTCAGAGCAAGGATAGCACCAACGAGGTAGATCATTATCCTGAAAGACGTGGATATATTCTCGTTAAATCAACTCATTCGTTTTCAGATGGAGAACTGAACAGCAAATTTCCTACAGACTATGTTGTCTTCTTGTTGATTCTTGCTGCAATAAATATCGTTAACATTTTCTTCATCGTCTCAGCTCATCGATTTTCCCAGAAAACATCCATTTTGTTTTGCCTGCTTAGAATTCTGCGCTTGAAGATTTCATCCCATCAAGCGGCAGATGTAACACAAAGCGGTTACAGTTATTCACAACCCAGGTCGCAACTTCTGGTGCGTTATGCTAATATTTGTACACTCTCATGGTGGTTTGGGAGTTCAGCAGAGCCCGTGAGCCAGTATGAGCACTCCGGCCTCTGAAACACAGTCAGACAGGATACCTCTGACACGATCGCGCCCAGGAGCGACGCCGAATTTAAGGGCAAGGGTCAAGCGACAAGCGACATCCAGTTACCTAGGCTCGGCCGCTGCCAGCGGATACGAGAACACGCCCAAGAGATGCGTAAGCGACCTTGACAACATCGATGGCAGCGAGGAGGAAAGAATTCTACTCAACGTGGGCGGAGTTCGTCATGAGACACACGTGTCCACGCTCCGAACCATACCTCGGTCAAGACTGTCTCGCTTGGCCGAGTTTCACTTGGATAACGGCGGCGGGAGACAAGAGTACTTCTTCGACCGGCATCCTGCGGTGTTCAACTCCATCATAGACTTCTACAGGACGGGTAAGTACAGCCATACTGTAGTGTCCCCCAAAGTCATTTTAATCTTCCAGTCTTACTCTACAAGACTATCTTGTTTTTTTTTTGTACTTTGTGTTGTCACTGTAGAAGCGATACCAAGGTGTTCTTTGCAGCTGATGCAGTGAAGAACAAACATCACTCGGATTAGGGAGTGAGCTACAGGCGTCTGTCTTGAAGATCGGAACTTAAGCTAAAAATCAGAAAAAAGGCACCATGCTCCTCTGCAGATTCCGTCACCTTGGGTAGACAGTCATCTCTGCCCCCCCCCCCCCCCATTTGACCTGCTACTGGGAGCACCACAACAGATATGGGACAGGGTCTTGACCAGCTGTGGTTCGCTGGACCTGGGCAACTATGCTGTCATTCTAGTACTGTCATCTTCGCTTTCCACTCTGACAGTTATCCCTTTGCTTAAAAGTCTGCAGCAGGGAACAGCCAAGAGTCTGTTACAACAAAATCTTAATATATGTACCGTGCAGAAGATCTACGTAACACAGGATAATTAGTAACTCGTACGCGTATCTAGCAATATCTGTCACACAAATAGGTAACTCGTCAGGGTATCTTGCAGCATCTGTCATACAGATAGGTAACTCGTACGCGTATCTTACAGTATCTGTCACACAGATAGGTAACTCGTCAGCGTATCTTACAGTATCTGTCACACAGATAGGTAACTCGTCAGCGTATCTTACAGTATCTGTCACACAGATCGGGATGAAAGTAGACAGCATGAGGAAGCAATTAGATCAGAGGTCCTGAACCTACTGGAAATTCTCTGCCCCCCCCCCTTTCCCCCCTCCCCCCATTTCCCCTCCCTCTCCCACCTCTTCCCCCCCCCCCCCAACCCAGGAAAAAACTTTAAGAGACTCCCTGAATTAGATATTAGATGGTAGTAGAAACGTGCAGCATCGCACTCAATGGATATTCGCTCTTAGAAACGACGAACAAATACATTTGTGCTTAAAATATCAAGAACACAATATCTCACCCTCTCCTATAACGACCGACTTACGGCCAAATCGACCTAAGGCCAGATGGGCAATTCTTCTTCTTCTTCTTCGTTCCGTGGTTCTGGATGTCTACATATAATCTTCTTCTTCTTCTTCTTTTTCTTCTTCTTCTTTCCGTGGTTCTGGATGTCTACATATAATCTTCTTCTTCTTCTTCTTTCCGTGGTTCTGGATGTCTACATATAATCTTCTTCTTCTTCTTCTTCGTTCCGTGGTTCTGGATGTCTACATATAATCTTCTTCTTCTTCTTCTTCTTTCCGTGGTTCTGGATGTCTACATATAATCTTCTTCTTCTTCTTCTTTCCGTGGTTCTGGATGTCTACATATAATCTTCTTCTTCTTCTTCTTTCCGTGGTTCTGGATGTCTACATATAATCTTCTTCTTCGTCTGCGTTCCATGGTTCTGGATACCTACATATAATCTTCTTCGTCTGTGTTCCATGGTTCTGGATACCTACATACAATCTTCTTCGTCTGCGTTCCATGGTTCTGGATACCTACATACAATCTTCTTCGTCTGCGTTCCATGGTTCTGGATACCTACATACAATCTTCTTCGTCTGCGTTCCATGGTTCTGGATACCTACATACAAGCTTCTTCGTCTGTGTTCCATGGTTCTGGATACCTACATACAATCTTCTTCGTCTGTGTTCCGTGGTTCTGGATGTCTTCTTCTTCTTTGAGCAGCTACTAAATTCAGCAGCTTTCCTAGCCACTGAAGCTCACTGCTGCAAACAAGACACGTCTCTATTCCTCTCTGCTCTTGATCTTTTCTTTCCAGTTGTCGATTCTAAGATCATGTACATCTTCTTCTAGTTTGTCTGGCCGTCGTTGTCTAGATCTACTTCTTGATCCATCCCCTTTCATCACCTCTGTATAGACTATCTTTGTTTATTGCTTATATTTATTGTCCGGATAAATTTTGCAGTCGACGGCCGGTCCTGAATGCGGATATAAAGCTGTACACACATACATTTGTTTAAGGCAGCAAGGGCTGAAGACGCTGTTCGATCAGGCAATCAGCGACCCATAGCTGATATACCAGCGTCAGGATTAGCGACCCATAGCTGATATACCAGCGTCAGGATTAGCGACCCATAGCTGATATACCAGCGTCAGGATTAGCGAACGATAGCTGACCGAGGTCCTGCCCCACCTGTCCGTTCTTCTTCTTCTTCTTCTTCGTTCGCATTGTCTGTCTGTATCTGCAGTCCTGTCTCTTGGATAAATTTCACTGGTTTTTTTTTGTTGTAATTCATGTATGGAACCGTAGAGCTTATCTTCTTTAGTGGTTTCACTGGGCCAGTAATTATTTCTCAGTGTCTCATAGTTGGTGCAGTTTTGGAGGATATGTTCCACAGTTTGGGGCACCTGGGCACATGTACATAGATTAGTACTACCAACCTTAAACTTTGTATACATATGACTTCGGAGTCGGCTGTACCTCTCCGTTGATACCGCTAGTAACAGGCCTAACCTGGCTAACGGGGCAGTGGTCGCCGTAATCCCCATGGTGGTGGAGTGCTAAAGAAGCATTCCACACCCCCTATTTTTAGCTGTAGTCTGGGACTGAAAAAAAAAATAATAGCTGCCATAACCCCGCTCCCAAGCCGATACGATGTTGTACCTCAACATCTTCGCAACATCGGCTGCATCACCATTTCGCAGTTACAGGGAGGTAACATAAGGCTAGAGAAGTTTAAGCCAGAACATTCTTAAACAGCGTTAAATCCGCACAACATGAAATCGACAAAAGAAATCATGCCCACAAACATCTTCCACGTCGGCAAGAGTTAAGGTAAGTCATAAGAGAACCAGATTACAAACTAAGCATTCATACAAACAGTTTATCCACAGGAGACCACGGAAAGTACTTGGTCGGTAGAAGAAACCGACAGACAAAGTTGAATAAAAGAAACCGACAGACAAAGTTGAATAGAACAAATTAGCAGGGCGCCAGCTCCGGACGAAAGAGTCTGGCAGACGGCCAAGCAGACAAACAAAGTTCGGGGGAGTGAACTACCACAGACTTTGTAGGGGATGATACACTTACACCAAACCGTTGCATCTCTCCTCCCAGAAAGTGTCTTTCTCCGTCATATTCCTTCTACCACAAGATGCCCCGCCTCTCCCCTCCTTTTCTCTTCCAAAAGATAAATGCTCAGGCAGAAGTGGGGCAGAACGGACGGGCATTCTGTGCCCGGCAGTCGAGGCAATTTTTTGTTGTTGATAAATCAATAATAACAATACCAATTCTATTGTTGTGGATGATGTAATACAACAATATGATTACTTCTGTGCTTCGTTTCGGAATTGTAGAAGATCTGATATAACATAAATGATGGGCTTTAATAAGATGCGCCGCTGTTAGGAACGCTACGGGGACCGCTCTCGCGATCATTCTCTCTCTCCCCTCTCTCTCTCTCTCCCCTCTCTCTCTCCTCTCTCTCTCTCTCTCTCTGGTGGTCTTGTCGGCCCAGTGATAATGTTTGAGGCACAAGATTGCAATGATAACTGGTTATCATGGATCTTTATGGACCAGAGCGCGCGCGCGCACACACACACACACACATATATATATATATATATATATATATATATATATCAAATTTCTATCATCATCGTGTGCCGTCCTCAGAACGAAGAATGAGGGTAATGAATCTCCAGTTTCCTTGCTCCCTCGCCTTGATGGTCCACTCAGGCAGGCTGTATCCTGTCCTCTCTCGTATGTTCTCTTCCCCATCTACATCTGTATCTGCAGTCCTGTCTCTTGGATAAATTTCACTGGTTTTTTTTTGTTGTAATTCATGTATGGAACCGTAGAGCTTATCTTCTTTAGTGGTTTCACTGGGCCAGTAATTATTTCTCAGTGTCTCATAGTTGGTGCAGTTTTGGAGGATATGTTCCACAGTTTGGGGCACCTGGGCACATGTACATAGATTAGTACTACCAACCTTAAACTTTGTATACATATGACTTCGGAGTCGGCTGTACCTCTCCGTTGATACCGCTAGTAACAGGCCTAACCTGGCTAACGGGGCAGTGGTCGCCGTAATCCCCATGGTGGTGGAGTGCTAAAGAAGCATTCCACACCCCCTATTTTTAGCTGTAGTCTGGGACTGAAAAAAAAAAAGCTGCCATAACCCCGCTCCCAAGCCGATACGATGTTGTACCTCAACATCTTCGCAACATCGGCTGCATCACCATTTCGCAGTTACAGGGAGGTAACATAAGGCTAGAGAAGTTTAAGCCAGAACATTCTTAAACAGCGTTAAATCCGCACAACATGAAATCGACAAAAGAAATCATGCCCACAAACATCTTCCACGTCGGCAAGAGTTAAGGTAAGTCATAAGAGAACCAGATTACAAACTAAGCATTCATACAAACAGTTTATCCACAGGAGACCACGGAAAGTACTTGGTCGGTAGAAGAAACCGACAGACAAAGTTGAATAAAAGAAACCGACAGACAAAGTTGAATAGAACAAATTAGCAGGGCGCCAGCTCCGGACGAAAGAGTCTGGCAGACGGCCAAGCAGACAAACAAAGTTCGGGGGAGTGAACTACCACAGACTTTGTAGGGGATGATACACTTACACCAAACCGTTGCATCTCTCCTCCCAGAAAGTGTCTTTCTCCGTCATATTCCTTCTACCACAAGATGCCCCGCCTCTCCCCTCCTTTTCTCTTCCAAAAGATAAATGCTCAGGCAGAAGTGGGGCAGAACGGACGGGCATTCTGTGCCCGGCAGTCGAGGCAATTTTTTGTTGTTGATAAATCAATAATAACAATACCAATTCTATTGTTGTGGATGATGTAATACAACAATATGATTACTTCTGTGCTTCGTTTCGGAATTGTAGAAGATCTGATATAACATAAATGATGGGCTTTAATAAGATGCGCCGCTGTTAGGAACGCTACGGGGACCGCTCTCGCGATCATTCTCTCTCTCCCCTCTCTCTCTCTCTCTCTCTCTCTCCTCTCTCTCTCTCTCTCTCTGGTGGTCTTGTCGGCCCAGTGATAATGTTTGAGGCACAAGATTGCAATGATAACTGGTTATCATGGATCTTTATGGACCAGAGCGCGCGCACACACACACACACCACATATATATATATATATATATATATATATATATATATAATCTCTATCATCATCGTGTGCCGTCCTCAGAACGAAGAATGAGGGTAATGAATCTCCAGTTTCCTTGCTCCCTCGCCTTGATGGTCCACTCAGGCAGGCTGTATCCTGTCCTCTCTCGTATGTTCTCTTCCCCATCTACATCTCTATCTGTCTCTCGCTCTTTTTCTTTCCTTCTACCTTTTCTTCTCGTGCGGTCTTCAGTATATTGTTATGTCTTTTGAAATAGTCATAGTATTTTATTTTCTTGATCCTTATTTCTTTATGTAGCTCACATAACATTTGGAGTTGTTATAATAAGCATGCATTCTTCATGACATATGACCTAATTTTCTAAAGATCCACGTTTCTGCTTATTTTACTTTGTCCGCGACTTGTTGCTTGAGTCCAGGTTTCTGCTCCATACAGTAAAACAGAAAATATGTAGTATCTTATAAATCTCATATTTGTTTTTATGTTGGTTATTGATAACAACCTCTACCACTCTTTTGGTCTGTGTCGATCTTTCACTAGCCTGTTGTGACGCAGTCATTTCTGAGAGAGGCCATGTGAGAGAGAGAGAAAGAGAGAGAGAAAGAGAGAGAGAAAGAGAGAGAGAAAGAGAGAGAGAGAAAGAGAGAGAGAAAGAGAAAGAGAGAGAGAGCGAGAGAGATGTACGTTCTTTGTGGGTTGTAGATCTTGTAAGTGGCGGAGAACGGAAGCTGCCATGAGAAGATGCGACAAAGAATGAAAACTTTGAAGACACTGACAAAAATCTATCGATGATAAATCCGAAAAAAAAACCCGAAAGAAAATAAATATGACAGCTATCTTTGCACACGTGAGAACAAACCCAGTTATCATAATAACAATAACACAAAATGATATAAGCTTCAGTGGAGAAACTAACAGTGGAAACCTGTACAGAGATCTACACATGCAGCCAGTGTAGTCTTGGAGAAGAAGACGGCCATTACAAGTTTCGCTACCTCTTAGGTTATTTGAGAGAAAAAAACTTTCAAGTTCCGCCAACAAAGACTTCGTTCTCTGACGTTCAGAACATTTCTCAGAGTTTTATTGGCTAAATTTCATCATCATCATCATCATCATTTTGTTAAACTAAACTTTGGGTACAGATTCACGTTGTCATTTTTTGGAGATTTTTTTTTATTGTGTCGTGCTAACTTTTTATACTTAATTCTACACAAGATCACAAAAGCCAGCATAGAAATTCCATAATACAACCCCACACGAGCTATATTATGATCTCTCGACTGCACTTGTTAGCATTTTTGTGTGTGTGTGTGTATTTGATATTTACTATATCTCCTGTTTTATCCTGTTTTGTTTAGAGTAGCAGGCCTTCAGAAAGAAAAAAAGATATATATAGCGCATTAGCACAAATACAATTAAACGTCATTTGCCACAGCGAGAAGAGAATAATTCATCCAATGATGTAGCATAAAAAAAAAACTAATACGCTCACGTAGAGGGCTTAGAGATAGTTCAAGCTAATGCGAAAGGGGGGAGACATCTGCCTTAGGCAATGATTGGCTGTTTTTTCTCCTTATCATTATTTTCGAATCCATATATGGTCAAAATAGGGCTGTGGAATGAACACAATGCAGGAAGTGTATTTGAAAAGGGAGCTTTATGGGCGGTTTGCGTTTAAATCTCCTGTGGTATGAATGCTTGGGAAAATCAATATGAAGTGTCAGGAAAAATGAGGAGTAATGTTAATAGTTACCCGTGTTACGCCGTCGTCGGCTTCTGTATCGTTAGATGCGGTGACAGAATGCTCTCTGCGGTTTCCATAATTTATTTTAAGCTTGAGATTCTTTTCCTCTTTCTGTATTTAACCCTATTGTTGGTCTATTTATTGCTTTATGTATGCCTCCTCCTTTGGCTGCTTATTTAGGAACGAGGGCTTGTTTCCAAATCAATCTCCGTTTGGCTTATTTAAAAAAATGTCCAAAAAGAAAAAAAACAATTTTGTTATATATATACATTAAGTTACAGTAAAGGAAATTAAAAGGAGGACTTCTGTCGCTCGTCAAAGAAATCAAACAACTAAAGAAGCTGTGGAGAGGAACAGATTTAAAGGGCACGCATCTTTTCCATCGCAACATATGCCTGTGAGACCTGGACACTTAACAAAACAGCAGAGAAACACATAAATGCCTTTGAATGTAAATGCTACAGAAGAGTTCTTCAAATGTCATAGACACAAAAAAGAACAATTATATCCATACTACAAGAACTTCATATTGAAGAAGGCTGGCTAGTCAGGAAGATTAAAGAGAGAAAACTTAAATATTTTGGACATATTAAACGTCCTGATAATTTGGAGAAGACAGTCTTGGAAAGGTACATGACGAGAAAAAGAAAGAGGAAGACCAAGGCGAAGATAGCTGCAAGACACTGATGATGATCGGTGAATGCATGCATCAGCAGCAGAGCATCTTGCTCACAACCGAGAGGCCTTCAAGAGAGCTATTAGGGAGGAAATGTTACGCAAGGGACATGAAATGACTGACTAACTGACATAACTTAAATACAAAACGTTATTACTTTCCCATAAAGTCGCCACCCAAATCCAAGCATTTATTGCATTGTGATATGCGCTTTTGTAATACCTCGTCAAAGAGCTGCCAGGGTATCTAGCCAGTTGTTTACTCCATCCGTGAGCTATTCCTTGGTCTCAAAGAGCTAGGTTGCCAGTCAGACCGTTTCACCAAATCTGAAATCGCGAAAAGACTTTTTTTTTAGCGCGCAACATTCTGGATTTGAGTTTCGCGGTTGTTCCAACAACCCCCTGTCCCCTCCTCCTCACCAAAAATCATGCATATTTCCACGCCCAGGGCTGAATTTTGTACAAATGTCTCTCATAGAACTGTCACTCATATGGTTATAACCGTACACACGACACAGTGAACAAAGAATCTTCACGACTCTGTGTTCTTCTCCTTGCAGAAAACAAATCATACCACAGACCTCGCAGCTGACGGCAGTTACTATTATAGGATTCATGTATACTCGGTCGCTACTTGTGCAGAACCGAACAGAATGGGCTGTGAGTTGATATTTAGCGAGATAACATTTTACTGGTTGCTACAGGAAATGCCCCTTGTCTCTATGGCAACCGGTCAACTTGAAGTTGACTTTGGAATTGCCCAGGCATTTTTTTTCCATGTGCCACAAGTTTAATTTTCTCAAAGATTTGGCAGAAAAAGATGATTACTTTCTGTTATGAACTCAAATTTATTCTTTCTACTTTCTTCTTTTTCCAGCATAGATTTGCTGGGTTCCTTTTTTCTTTGTTCTTTCCTTGTTTGTAAACGTTCTCGCTCTTTCTGTGATTGCAAGAATTCTTGTTTTTTTTTTTTAGATGGTTGTAATAATTCTTACTTTTTTTGTGTGTGTGTGATTGTAAACATTCTTGTTCTCTCTGCGACAGTAACCATTTTGGTATTTCAGTGATTGCAAGCATTCTTGTTCCTTTTATGACAGTAAAAATTCTTCGCTTTTTCGTTGACTGTAAACGTTCTCTGTTCTTTCAATGAGTTTAAAAGTCTTAATCCTTCGATGATTATAAACATTCTAGCTCACCCTGTGATCGTAATCATTCATACTTTTTCAATGTTTGTAATCATTTTTGCTGTTTAGATAATTGTAGACATTCTTGCTGTTTCACCAATTTAAGACATTTTGGCTGTTTCGCCAATTGTAAACATTCTTTCAATTTCCATGACTGTAAGCATATTTCCAATAAAATTTCAAATATAATTCTAATAGTTTTAACACTCAACTTTTTTTTCTATATTTCATGCACATTAATATCTATTTCATAATTAGAGAGTGACAGAGTAGTATTTTATGGTCAGAGAGTGACAGAGTAGTATTTCATGGTCAGAGAGTGACAGTAGTACTTCATGGTCAGAGAGTGACAGTAGTATTTCATGGTCAGAGAGTGACAGTAGTATTTCATGGTCAGAGAGTGACAGTAGTATTTCATGGTCAGAGAGTGACAATAGTATTTCATGGTCAGAGAGTGACAGTAGTATTTCATGGTCAGAGAGTGACAGAGTAGTATTTAATTTGCGCGTATTGTCTTTTTTTCTCATTCATCCACTGATAACTATGGATACAGTGGACATGGATACGAAGACGTCTGTCCGTTTTGCCAACCAGTGAACCATAGCTGACCAAGACCCTTTGTCACCTCTCCGTTGTAACCATAGTAACAGGCTTATCCTGCCTAGCGGGGCAGGGATTGTCATAGTCCCCCAAGGCAGTGGAGTCTGCTAAAGAAGTACTACACATCTCCTGCTTTTTTTACCTGCACTCTGGGACGAAAAAAAAATAGCTGCCATGAGCTGCTCCCAATCCGACACGATGCTGTGCCACAACATCTCCATAGCATCGGCTGCAAAGAACACTAGCCTCCAGTTTCAGGGAGAAGAAGAAGAAGAAGAAGAAGAAGAAGAAGGCAGTATACCCAGTGTCCCTCGCCGTGTATGTGGGAACTTCCTGTTCTCCGAGGCAGTTCTTCTTCTTTTTTGTTAACTAGGTCAGTGATTCTCAGCGTCCCAGATCCTAGTCCTCTCTTTTCAGCTCGGACCCCACCACCCACTCCCACCCCCACCCCCATATTCCTCTATATTTTAAATCATCATCTAGAAGGAATTTTCATCATTATACTTTCTTTTACCTGCTAAATTCATCTCCTTAGACTTGAAATTCCTTCCCCGACAGAACCATCTGATCGGAACCCGACGGCGTCTCGAGTACCCTGTCGGAGGGAGGGTGACGGAATCCAACACGCTCCACCCGAGATTGGGCCGAGAAGACGCGTCACTCTGCATACAGCCTACTCAGCCTGAAATGAGCGCGTATTTCCCCTCCCCCTACCCCTTCTCTAGTCCTTCTTTGACAACTGCCCTATCTCTTATTCCATCCATAAGTGGTTCTTGTTTGATTATTGTTCTAAATTTAAATTTTACATTCCTGGGGGTGCGGGTGGAGTTTGGAAAGCCCCGGGGGAAGGAGGGGGGGGGGGGGTGTTATGCCCTTCTTGTAATACACAAGGGATTCCGTCGCGTAATTTCTTTCTATTTTCTGACTGGCATGTGAAAGTTCTCCCTCGACAGAAGTTCTGATGTTCCCACCCTACAAGAATTTGTTGTTACTCATTTGTCATAAAATTTTGTTTTCTTAAGTGTACGGTGACCTAACATTAGCTGGTAGATTCCACGCTCATCTGGCTCCAAATTATTTGAATTTAACCCCTACGCCGCGTTTTCCTCCAGAGAGTCCTGTATATAAAGCTTACTACAACGTATTTCCCCAATACCGTCCTGTATATAAAGCTTACTATAAAGCATTTCCTCAATACCGTCCTGTATATAAAGCTTACTACAACGCGTTTCCCCAATACAGTCTGTATATAAAGCTTACTACAACACGTTTCCCCAATACAGTCTGTATATAAAGCTTACCACAACGCATTTCCCCAATACAGTCTGTATATAAAGCTTACTACAACGCATTTACCCAATACAGCCTGCATATAAAGCTTACCACAACGCATTTCCCCAATACAGTCTGCATATAAAGCTTACTACAACGCTTTTCCACTCGATAGTTCTATACATAAAGTTTACTGCTCTGCAGTTTCCCCCCGACGATTCTATGTAGAAAGCTTACTGCCACCATTTTTCCCCAAGACAGTTCTATATATAAAGCTTACAACACAGGAATTTCCCTCAGACAGTTCTATTTATAAAGCTTACTACACCGACATTTTTCTCAGACAGTACTACAGACAGTTCTGTATATATCTTTTACAAATGCGGTAATTTTTCCTAGACAGTCCTACACATAAACTTTACTACACCAGCGCTTTTCCAATCTGTTACATACAGGGCTGGACAAATCCTAACATAGTCAATATGGAAAATAATTTGGTTGGAGTAATTCTTCAAGCGTTAGCTGTGAACCCAACATCTTATGGCTTTTTGGTCGACAAGCAGCGATATATTTTGGAGATAGTACTTCTGCAATGCCCGGCTGCGCGTAACCTTGGTAACACTATCATGTGCCTTGTTCTTACTGTGATAGTTCATGTGAACGAATATTAGTAGTCAGATATTCTTATATCTTATATCTTATATCCTTCCCGTGCCTGACACCGTGCCGATAGGGCTCGCAAAGTAGTTCGCCAATTTTTTCCTGTCTTCGGCGAGTCTTTCAACCTCATCAAAGGATTTTATGCCTGTTAACTTGGCCTCTCTTAATAATGTCCTCTTCAGAGTTTCACGCGGTCTGCCCCTTTTTCTTCGGCCTGTTGTGTTCCACTTGATAGCTTGTTTTGGGATTCTCTGATCATTTCTTCTCATCAAGTGACCAACATATGTCCATCTCCTTTTCCTGATCACCCGTGAGACTGGTTGTTGTTCAGTCATCTGTCTTATCTCTGCATTGTTCTTGAATTCATTCCAGTCAGATATTAGTAATCAGATATTAGTAATTAGATATTTCAGTCGTTACTATTTATAGCATATAATATTAACAACTTCGGTATGCTGACGACACAGTACTGATAGCTGAGAACCAACAAGACCTGCAAAATCTCTTGGACGAAGTCGCCAAAGAAAGTGAACAGAAAGGCCTTACTTTGAACATCAAAAAGACAGAGACTATGGTTATATATAAGAAACAGAATCCACCAGCATGCAGTATTAAATTAAAGCAGGTGCAGAAATTCAAATATCTTGGAGAAGTAATAACTTCAGATGGGAAATGCAGAACAGAAATTAGGAACAGAATAGGCCAAGCAAAGACTACATTTCAGAGAATGAGAAACATATTATCCAACACATCCTTTTCAATGAATGTTAGAAAACGAGTCCTAAAATGCTATATTGAACCTATCTTGTTATATGGAAGTGAATCATGGACAATGGGCAGGTCTGCACAAAAATCATTGGAAGCAGCAGAAATGTGGTTTATTAGAAGAATGTTGCGAATCCCCTGGACAGCAAAAATAACTAATGAATAATGTATGAGAAGAGCTGGAGAGACAAACAAAACTTGTCAAAAAGATAAGAGAGAGACAGTGTACTTTCGTAGGACATGCAATGAGAAGAGGGGGCATTGAAAATATTATAACAACAGGAAAAATAGAAGGAAGAAGATCAGGAGGAAGACCAAGAGAAATGATACTGGGCAGTCTGACGAGATGGTGTGAGAGGAGATCACCAACTGAGTTGATGGCGTGCATGAAGGATCATGTACTCTGGAGAAGCATAATAGCCAACGCCAGTCGGCACGGCACCTGATGATGATGATTAGTAGTCAAATATTAGTAGTCAAATATTAGTAGTCAGATATTAGTAGTCGAATATTAGTAGAAAAGGTGCCAAACGCTGACGCTCATCAGACACCATGGCTCAACCCAGGGGTAGAAGTCACTAGTGGCGAGGATTCGTCCTCCTGGACAAAAGCTCCATCCTGGTCACAACTAGGAAGGGTAGTGGCCACGACCGCAAAATGCTGAAGTCGGAGACACTGGACCAGGGAAGTCTAGATAGGCAACCACCTCTCACCCGGCGGGGATGTCTGCGTATCCTAATCACGCTGAGGTTTTCCGGTGAGAAAGTCCAACCCTGGACTGGATGGGCAACCACCTCTCACCCGGCGGTGATACACGGGTATCTCAAAACACGTCGAGGTTTTCCGGTGAGAAAGTCCAACTCTGACCTGGGTGGGCTAACGCCTCTCACCCAGCGGGGATGCACTGATATTCCAAACACGTCGAGGTCTTCCGGTGAGAAAGTCCAACCCTAGACTAAACTGGTGCAATGAAAACCACGGTGTCACGCAATCCCGCTTCCGAGACCCACCAAGAATACAGGCTAAAGCACTGTGATACTCTGAACCCCTTGTAGTCCTTTCGTGGAACTCGTGTGGTCTATTTTGGACCACACAGGGGACCACGGGACCTAACGAGGACCACAGGCGTGAATTCAGTAGGTTCACAGTGCGGTTTTTGGTGGTAGAAGTGAACGAAGAAGAAGAAGAAGAATAAGAAGTAGAAAAGGTAATGAGGGAAGTTCTACAAAAAGAAGAAGAAGAAGAAGAAGAAGAAAAAGGAAAAAATGATGTCCGGCAATTTCCATTAACAAGTTATTTCTAGATGCTTCCCTGCTGTGTTTGTGGTGTGGTGATAGATCTCCATGTTGCTGCTAGCTAGCTCGTGCAGATGATGGCACAATGAAGAACTTGGCTGTCCTTTGTAGTTGTTCGCCCTACCATTTCTGAGAGACAAAATCTGGCGTCCAGTATTTAGTTTGAAAAGCTGGCCTGTAGTATAACATAATTAAAAACTAAAACCAGCAACTCTCCTTTAGTCTCCACAAAGTGGGCTAAAAATGATGAACACAATCACTGTAACCATTAGGTTATATGGTAAGACGCTGCTAAATGAAAGTTTCTGTTCATAGGTTTTGAAGATGTGTACAACGAAGAAGAAACATTAAGCCGTTTTTAAGAAAGAAATCTTACTCGGTCGAAAGGGACATTTTATGCACGAGAAGGACAAGAAAATTGAGGGAAGGACAACCTGGTTGTTCCGAAACTTTCAGCCAACCAACGTTACAACGTCTGTAGATCCATACATATAAATAGTTTCTTTCTTTCCGAAACTTTCAGCCAACCAGCGTTAGAACGTCTGTAGATGCATACACAGATAGGGTTCTTTCTTTCCGAAACTTACAGCCATCCAGCTCCATCTGTAGATGCATGTATACGAGAGTTATTTCCGAAACTTACAGCTACCCAACATTACATGGCTACACAGAGTTGTTTCATTGGTTATTAGCTTCAGAATTATGTGAACGAAGAAGAAGAAGAAGCTTCAGAATTTTAGTGATGAAATCCTTAAATGTTTCAAAGACTGCCACCATTTCCGTGTAAAGGAATGTGAGAAACGCTCCCCCTCCCCTTTTTTTCCAAATAAGTGTCAGGTAGTGCAGTATTCTTTACTCTCAGAATAATACTTGAAGAACATATTGAAAAGCAGAAACCATTAATACTGAACTTCATAGATTTTAAAAAGGCATTTGATAGCATACACAGAGATTCATTATGGAGAATTTTATGTCTATATGGAATACCATCTAAAATTGTCAACATCATTAAGGACTTATACAATGGATATGGTTGTGCAGTCAAGACAGAAGAAGGGATGAGTGAATGGTTCCAGATTGAAACAGGCGTGAAACAAGGATGTATACTGTCTCCTTTACTTTTTGGGATTACAATAGACTTCATAATGAAAAAATGCTGCACAGGTAACACAGGTATTGACTGGGTACATGGTACCCAACTAGAAGATCTTGATTTTGCTGATGACATAACTCTTATCAGTAATAATGTGAATTCCATGCAAGAAAAAACAGATAGCCTGTCTTCACTGGCTAGCAAAATAGGACTTGAAATTAACAAGGACAAAACAAAAATAATGAAAATTCCCATCAATCAAAATGGAAAAATACACATAGAAGGGACAGATATTGAAGAAGTCAATCAATTTGCATACCTTGGCAGCTACATAGACCAGGATGGTGACACTAGAAAGGAAGTTAGGATCAGAATTGCAAAAGCAGCATCAATCTTCAAGAATCTTGAGAACATATGGAATTCAAAAGTTATAAGCACAAAAACCAAGTTAAGACTATTCAATTCAAATGTAATATCCACCCTCATTTATGCATGCGAAAGCTGGAAAACAACTAAAGAAATAGAAAAGAAATTAGACTCTTTTGAAAACAAATGCCTAAGGAAAATACTCGGCATCAAGTGGAATGAATTCAAGAACAATGCAGAGATAAGACAGATGACTGAACAACAACCAGTCTCATGGGTGATGAGGAAAAGGAGATGGACATATATGCTGGTCACTTGATGAGAAGAAATGATCAGAGAATCCCAAAACAAGCTATCAAGTGGAACACAACAGGCCGAAGAAAAAGAGGCAGACCGCGTGAAACTCTGAAGAGGACATTATTAAGAGAGGCCAAGTTAACAGGCATAAAATCCTTTGATGAGGTTGAAAGACTCGCCGAAGACAGGAAAAATTGGCGAACTACTTTGCGAGCCCTATGTGACGTTTAACGGCACGGGAAGGATATAAGATATAAGAAGATAAGTGCAGTATTGCGAATTTGGAGTATCTTTGGCCAGAACAAGATCAAAGATAACAAATGTTTGTTGCCAGTGTTAACTTTTTATGCTTGGAAAGACATGGAGACAGAACAAGTTTTGAACCAAAGGTTTTCATCGGACCTGCGTGAGACGCTGATTGGTCAACGATTTTCTGTTGCGTGATTCCCTCAGAAGTGCTCAGTGTGTGAGCTGGAGAGATATTTAAAAATGCTCCGAGGCAGAAGCTGATAACGTCTTCCTGTGGTCCGCATATGTTTATCTTTGCGGTATGCACTCTGATTGGTGCAAGCATCACCAACACGCAACCAATCAGATGAGGGGGTCATTACCGAGTGAATGGCGCCGTGATTGCTTGCATGTTTGGCCGTAATCTACTTGTCCTAAACGTCACGTGACGTCAGGCGAAAGTCCGTTCTCATTTAGAGATAAGGCGTAAATCACGGATGAGGGTATGTAGCTGGTATTTCACAACTGCGATATAGAGACTCTGCCCATGATGAATTACAACATTCCATGCTGCATATCAATGATATCAGCTAACCAGACCTCTTTACAGAATGAAGCAGCAGATATATAGAAAATATTAGGAATACGGATAACAGGCAATAGATAGAAAGAATCATCATCCCTGAACTATGAATATGTCCATAGGTCCCCCGATCGCCTCTTCGATATCTCCATTAGCGTATAATAACTGATAACACTTGTCCGGATACTGATAACAGTGAATAACGATGACTGATAACACTGGAAGAAGAAGATGAAGGAAACGGAAATTCGCCCGAGAACATACTCTGGCGTGGACTGAACATGATGAACCTAACTCTTTGGTTAATAATTCAGGTTTGGCATTGTAGCAATCAGATGGGATGAACGATGTGTTTATGAGCTGATTGTTCGCTGTTTGCCTTATATACCTTGGAAGTGTTAACTAAACAAAGATCATATACATCTAAATCTGTATCATAAGTAACAATTCAGAAAGCGGGCATTTAACCACCACTCGGGTCCCTACTATAAACATAATAAGGGCCCTCGCTCCCTATTATAAACGCATTAAGGGCCCTAGTGCCCTCCGACCTATATCCTTTCTCGCCTGATATAAAATTAATAAAACTATCTTGTATCTCCAGTATTTTTCTTGATTGTTGGGAAATTACAGATTTAAACCTTTTCATGTTTATGGATAATCCACGACAGTTTCCAAACGTATAAATTGGATTAACTAGTTAATTAACAAGCGCCGTAAGCTTGGGGTAGCTAGTTAATACACAAGTGACGTAAGCTTGGACAAGCTAGTTAATTAAGAAGTGCCACAGACTTGGGTTAACTAGTTTTAAGAAGTGATAGAAGCTTGGGATAGCTAGTTAGTACACAAGTGACATAAGCTTGGACAAGCTAGTTAATTAACAAGTGCCATAATCTTGGGCTAGCTAGTTAATTAAAAAGCTACATAAGCTTGGACACGCTAGTTAAATAACAAATGACATAAGCTTGGACTAGCTGGTTAATTCACAAGTACCATAAGATTCCACTAGCTAGTTAATTAACAAGTGACACAAGCTTGGGCTAGCTACTTAATTAAGCACGCCATAAGCTTGGGCTAGCTAGTTTATTAAGAAGTGCCATAATCTCGGGCTAGCCAGTTATTTAACAAGTGACATAAGCTTGGACTAGCTAGTTAATTAACAAGTGCCATAAGTTTGAACTAGCTAGTTAATTAATAAGTAGCATAAGCTTGGACTAGCTAGTTAATTAACAAGGGCTGAAAGATTGGGCTACCTAGTTAATTAAGAAGTGCCATAAGCTTGGGCTAACTAGTTAATTAACAAGTGCCATAAACTTGAGCTAAGTAGTTAATTAACAAATGACATAAGCTTGGACTAGCCCGTTAATTAACAAGTGCCATACGCTTGGGCAAGCTAACTAATTAAAAAAATACCATAAGCTTGGGCTAGCTAGTTAATTAAGAAGTGCCATAAACTTGGGCTAGCTAGTTAATTAACAAGCGCCATAAGCTTGGACTAGCTAGTTAATTAACATGTACCATCATCGGTGTAATTCGGACACATGCATGAGTGGTCCAGTCGCCTCTTTCATTATCTGTCTCGTCCTGCAGTAACTCATTACCCCTCTTCTTGCTGGACAGACCATCCGTCTGGAGCTCTTGATGAATCTTGATGAAGCTGGACCTGTACCACCTTACTTTATTCTTTTTTTTTTTTTTTGATCAGACGTTTCAAGCACATACTGCTTAATTTGGCCCCTTAAGTCTCATATGATACGGCACTGAAGGCTGAGATATGTATATATGATGACGTTTTGGGGGGGGGTGATACTGAGGGAATACATATTCATAAAACACCGAGCTACCAGTGCCAGACGTGAGCACTAACTAAGAAACGAAAGAATAAAATGACCGCGTGTGAAATGAGATGTCTGAGAAAGCAGCAGACATCACCGGGTTTGACAAGCTAAGAAATGACACCATAAGACAGATGGGAGGAGCTACACGATGTCTACGACACACACAGAGTAGCAAAGAATCAAGTGGTTCGGAGAAAGAGATGGACAGATGGTATCAGAGAAAGAGATGGACAGATGGTATCAGAGAAAGAGATGGGTAGATGGTATCAGGGAAAGAGATGGACAGATGGTATCAGAGAAAGAGATGGGTAGATGGTATCAGAGAAAGAGATGAGTAGATGGTATCAGAGAAAGAGATGGACAGATGGTATCAGAGAAAGAGATGGACAGATGGTATCAGAGAAAGAGATGGACAGATGGTATCAGAGAAAGAGATGGACAGATGGTATCAGAGAAAGAGATGGACAGATGGTATCAGAGAAAGAGATGGACAGATAGTACCAGAGAAAGAGATGGACAGATAGTACCAGAGAAAGAGATGAGCAGATGGTATCAGAGAGAGACACACGCTAATTATGACATGACTGTCACAGAGGCCACCCATTTGGCCGCAAAAACGCTAACAGCATCACCCCCCCCCCCCCTCAACGCTTCAAGAGGAAGGATAGAGTAAAGCAAGTAAAGTGAGTATTAAGGGAATATTAATACGAATTCAATAAAAAAAATACCATTACCTGCAGGGGCCTATCAGACCGGTTAACTTTTCTAGCATGCTCTAGAAAGTTTTCAGATACTTAACATAAAACTAAAAATATTTACAATTATAAGAAAAAGACAGTCAAGAAAAAAAAATTTTTTTTGGAGATCTCATGAGAATACAAAAGGTTATAAAACTCAGTAATGATTGGAAAATTCCAAAGAAAAGAGAAGCGAGGAAGACCAACAGAAAAAGAAAATATCTCAGCGGACTGACCAAGTGGCATGAGGAAAAAGAAAGGCAATCGAAGAGATGGGAAACACCAAGGACCGCACAAGATCAAGAAGCACGGTTGCCAACGCTGCCCGGGTACGGCACATCGTAATAATGTCAGGAATCTTCCACACGCGTAGTGTCTTCAACTTTCTGTAACAGGGGTATAAATAAGCGAAGGAATCTTTAGCACAAGCCAGATTTACAACAATGGTAAGATGGCTTTTAACAGCACTTATTAAATATCTGTAAAGTACACTAAAAAAATACTACATATTCATAATTCTTACATCCTTCCCGTGCCATTAAACTTCACATAGGGCCTGATTAAGTCTTATTAACTGAAAAAGAAAAAAAAAACATTAACAACGGAAGTTTGTAAACTAAAGGTAAAAGCAAACCCTATGCGGTCATAGTCTTGTCTTGTCTTCCATCTCCCCTGAATTGTGATCTGGTGTTCTTTGCAGTCGATGCGGTGAAGATGTTGAGGCACAACATCGTGTCGGAAAGGGAGCGGGTTATGGTGGCTATTTTTTTAGTCCATGCGTGGACCTAAAAAGCAGAGGGTGTGTAATACTTCTTTAGTGGACTCCATCACCATGGGGACTGTGGCGATCTCTGCCTCGTTAGCCAGGCTAGGTCTGTTACTGGGAGTACCAATGAAGAGGTGGGACAGGGTCTTGGTCGCCTATGGTTGGTCAACCCTGACGCCAGCACGTCAGCTATGATTTGTCAACCCTGACACCAGCTTGTCAACTATGATTAGCTAACCCTGACGCCAGCAGGTCAGCTACGGTTAGCTAACCCTGACATCAGCATGTCAATTATGGGCCAACTCTGACGCCAGTAGGTCATCTATGGTTAACCAACCCTGACGCCAGCATGTCAGTTATGGTTAGCCAACCCTGACCCCAGCACCTCAGCTATGATTTGCAAACCCTGACACTGGCATGTCAGTTATGGTTCACCATCACTGTGCAAAACTTGTTTGGTGGGAGGAATGCTTGGTTAATAGGAGGAATATTTTCTCAAGATGGTTTACCTTGGCAATGTACTACCCTACTCGAGGCAAATCTAGCTCCCCCATCATGACCGCCAACCCAGGTTCTCCCCTCCTTGGTATATTGTATGCTAATTATGCATAAATCCGCAAGCTTTTAATCAATGCACAATATATTGGCGTGCAGTACAAATCACCAAGTCTGGAATTAAGGACATAGCATTTTTAATTTCACTATACGCCGCAGCAGCACATACAGCTGACACTGACATCAGCATGACATCAAACATGTATCATATAGTGGACAAACAACTGGATGGACAAGATCACTGCAATGCAAAATACTTCAAGCAATCATCAATGATAGACAAGCTATTTGATGAACAGTGTCAATGCAATACCGAGCAATTAAGCATAGTATCATAAGATAATGACTTCTCATGTCTGCGTATTGAAAACCTATTGGACCTGGGGTCCAGGGCTCTCTTGGCCCTACACGTAGTCTACACT
This sequence comes from Achatina immaculata, assembly GCA_009760885.1. Classification (NCBI taxonomy): domain Eukaryota; kingdom Metazoa; phylum Mollusca; class Gastropoda; order Stylommatophora; family Achatinidae; genus Lissachatina; species Lissachatina immaculata. Next base: position 39,196,260 of record CM019713.1, read on the forward strand.
ACGAATCTAATGTGCGGTGGCACTTACCTCCTTCCCTTCCCCTACAGCTATCACTGCCATGACAAACCCCCATATAACTGTATTGATGCAGCACAGTCTACACGAAAAGCATAATAAACGAATCATACATGTTGCCCATCCAGTATACCGATAAATCACACTGAAATCATACACAGAATTTCCATATGGATACGTAAATACAAGAACGCTGCATCACAGGTTAATTCACAACTACACAATCTACACCACATGAGGTGGGCTCCGCAGAATATAATAAACACGCACAATAATATAAGCACAACGAAGACGATACATCGCCGGCCATGTCGCGATCTATTCTGATGCAAGCCAATGTTTCAATATATATTCCCCCTCCCCCCGAACCCCCGAAACTAAGTACCAAATCACGTGGACGATTACGCTTCGGACAAGGTCGTACACCCCCGATCCAAGACTGTTTCGTCCACACCTGACACCAGATGCCAACTATGATTAGCCAACCCTGACGCCAGCATGTCAGTTATGGTTAACCAACCATGAAGCCAGCATGTCAGTTATGGTTAACCAACCCTGATGCCAGCATGTCAGTTACGATTAGCCAATCCAGGCGCCAGCAGGTCAGCTATGGGTCAATGACGGCCATATATCTATATATATGGTTTCTATAAGTATTAAAATGAAAATATGGAGATTGGTGGTTCTAAATTTTAAAAAAAATGTAGACGCTGGCAATACTGGGAACAGGAAACTTGACATTTGAAGCAGTGGACATGAAATTTTGACGTTAACCATGTCTGAGAGAAAATATAAGCGTTAGTGATGATAGAGAGAAGGAAAACAAAAAGACACGAAAGAGAGGAAAACCAAAGCGAAGATGGCTGCAAGACACCGCTGATAATCTGCAAATAGATGCATCAGCAGCAGGGCTTCTTGCTTACACCCGAGAGGCCTACAGGAGAGCTGTTAAGGAGGCAAAGCTCCCGCAAGGGACATGCAAATGTCTGACTGATTGATTGACATGGACGAGAAGAACTGGACATCGGTATCGTCTGAGAGAAAAGCCTAGACGCCCTTGATTGAAGAGAGAATGAAAGCAAAGCTCAAACTGTGGCAGTACAAAACATTGAAAGCTGGAGCAGCACTTGTCTAACCAAGCAAATAAACGGCGTTGAGGGGGGGGAGGCCCGAAGAACGTATGACTTGGTACCAAAAGGAAGTCGCACTGAAGAAAATTACTATCGAACGGACCACAATAACATGGGCTATCTTTCGTATCATTGCTGCTTCTGTTAGATTCTATGAGAGAAGCTTAAAATTGATCTATTGGAGTGCGAAGGCTCCAGAATATATATAGAGAGGGGGGGGGGGGGAAGAGAGAGGGAGAAGGGGAGAGAGAGAGAAAAGGAGGAAGGGAGGAGGGGAGAGAGATGTAGCTGAGCACCCATAGGGAATTGATCTTTGATACTTCCATATCCAGTATGATGGAAAACTGCGCGAGGGAAACTCTATAAAGATATTGCCAGTTTCGGCAAAAGATAATATTATTATTATTATTATTGCTGTTGTTGTTGATGTTGTTTCTGTTGATTTGTTGTTTTTGTTGTCCGCCCAACATCATGTTGCTTGTGTGTCTGAAGCCACGTGCGCGTGTGCTATTAGATAGATAGATAGATAGATAGATAGATAGATAGATAGATAGATAGATAGATAGATAGATAGATAGATAGATAGATAGATAGATAGATAGATAGATAGATAGATAGATAGATGGATGGATGGATGGATGGATGGGTGGATAGGTGGGTGGGTGGGCGGGCGGGCGGGCGGACGGACGGACGGACGGACGGACGGATGGATGGATAGATGGATGGATGGATGGATGGATGGATCTGTGAAGAAGATTATGCTATTTATCACCGTGAACTAAAGATCAATAAAAACGGATAATGTAATACAGGATCCTTAGGCAGATTCTGTGTGGGATTAGGAATAAGATTCAGAGTCTTTTTCGAGATCTAAATAAGATTTAGATTATCTTCAACTCCTTTCCATGGTGAAAAGAATGATGGCAGGTATTTTGCTCAAAGTGTAGCAACAAGTTCTGTTTCCAAAAAGCGTTATGCAGGAACAGCATTGAAGGCATGGTCAGTTAGACTGGTGGGCACAAACATTCGTGTCGTGATTGGTCGGCACTGCATTGACAACTGTCTCCTTATTGGTCGATCCTTACAGCCATCTTCTCATTGGTCGACTCTGAGAACCGCGTCTTAATTGTTGATTGGACTCCTCGAACAAATGTTCCATCTAACAGTCATCATTACTTTCACACAAACTGAAACCTGTGAGTACAAGTCGTAGTGGTTGGTACATTCTGCATTGTTAAAAAGGAAAGGACAAATATCTAAGGAATGATCGAGAAGCAAGACTAGTAATCTTGCGAATCCAGCAACATCTTGTCATGAGAAGGCATTTCACTACCCAGTTGGACCACAGGACTTAATATTTCTGCGCCCAATTTGGACCAGTCAGATTTCATCGACATCTTATCCATCACCACTCTCGCTAAATCCTTGACAGTTCCTAATAGGATTCTGTCAATGCAAAAGGCAACATTTCAGACGGAACACGACATAGAAAAAAAATCGAAGACCTCTCTTCTGTCCGTCTTAAGAAACTGAGTATAGCTGCAGTGTTCATTGGTGTTAGTGATCGTGTTCAATTTTGTCCTGTTCTTGATATTCTAATCAGATCGGTTCCATTTATTTGTTTTTCCCCTAACTGGTCCACGTTGGCTCCACGTTCAGATATTTCTCTATAGACTCCTTTTTTCCTTCTTTTTTCACTGAGTTTTCCAGTGTCATTTAAGACAGATAATTTCTGTTTACTCACGATAAGTCGGTCTTTTCATGACATGTCTGTCTTTTCGAAACATAGTGATCTTCCCATGACATGTCTGTCTTCTCATAATATGTCCCATCTTCTCATGACATGTTGGTCTTTTTGAATGACATTTATATCTTCTCATGACGTGTCCGTCTTGTTTTGACATATCCGTCTTATAAGGTTATGTCTATCTTCTCATGACATGTCGGTCTTCGCATGACATCTCCGTCTTCTTATGACATGTCGGTCTTCTCATGATATCCCCGCCTTCTCATAATATGTCCGTCTTCTTATGACATGTACATCTTCTCACGGCATGGCTGTCTTCTCATGACAAGTACATTTTCTCATAATGTGTCTTTCTTCTCACGACGTGTACATCTTCTCACAACATCTACATCTTCTTACGACTTGTACATCTTCTCACAACATCTACATGTAGATCTTCTTACGACATCTTCTCAAGACGGTACAGTCTCCCTATTTGTATACACTGCGTTTAACCTTCTTTCGTCCGAATAGTCGAATTTCACACATGATGGTTTTCTGCGGAATCTTTCAGACGCCATCTTCTCCGAAACACTTCTGTCATGGGTGACTACTAGTATCTCTGAAAGATTTCTGTCATGGCTGACTTCTAGTATTTCAGAAAGACTTCTGTCATGGCTGACTACCAGTGTCTCTGAAAGACTTCTCTCAAGACTAAATACCATCATCTCTGAAAGACTTCTCCCATGACTGACTACCAGCCAGCATCTCTGAAAGACTTCTCTCATGGCTGACTACCAGCATTTCTGAAAGACTTCTCTCATGGCTGACTACCAGCATTTCTGAAAGACTTCTCTCATGGCTGACTACCAGCATTTCTGAAAGACTTCTCTCATGGCTGACTACCAGCATCTCTGAAAGACCTCTCATGGCTGACTACCAGCATCTCTGAAAGACCTCTCATGGCTGACTACCAGCATTTCTGAAAGACTTCTCTCATGGCTGACTACCAGCATCTCTGAAAGACCTCTCATGGCTGACTACCAGTATCTCAATGACGTAATCGATGTCGGCAAACACGTTTTGCGTTGCTAGATCCGGTCTGTTGCACATGCGCACATATCCTATGCGTGGATGTTTTTTTAAACTCTTATAGGTGTGTGTGAACATCGATATTCACGTGTTAGCATATGTCTCTGCTGAAATGGTGTGTACATGTATGTGTATATGGCGTGCACTGCAGTAAAAAAAAAAGGCAGAGACAGTGAAGTGTTATATAGGGCAAGAATGTGAGCGAAAATGAGGGTGGCTCACAGAGTGATAGAATTCATAAGAAATAAGAAAAATCGTTTGAGAATTAATGAAAATTGAACTGCATATTCCAGCAGTCTGGCTCGTGTCAGATTATGTTAGGTATTAGGCAGGCAGCCGTTTTAGGCGCAGACCTGAGACCCGCGTAGTATTGATCTCTGGGGCGAACAGTTCTGTAGACATTCATTCATTCATTCATTCATTCATTCGCATGCCCTTGCAGAACTTTGCCTCCATAACAGCAGTCCTGTAGGCCTCTCGGTTGTGAGCAAGATGGCCTGCTGCTGATGCATCCATCTTCTTATGTGTCTTAAGTGTTTGCAGTTCTGTAGACATCTGTTTAAAATTTCAGGACAATAGTTTTGAGGAGATCTGCACGAAATTGTAACCCTCGAGGATCGTAACAGTTTGATGCAGCTCAGAGGCTGAGAGACTGCCTGGCTGTCTTGAAGGTGGAGTTAGCCGTACCACCAGGGTTGCCTGGCTGTCTTGAAGGTGGAGTTAGCCGTACCACCAGGGTGGCCTGGCTGTCTTGAAGGTGGAGTTAGCCGTACCACCAGGGTGGCCTGGCTGTCTTGAAGGTGGAGTTAGCCGTACCACCAGGGTGGCCTGGCTGTCTTGAAGGTGGAGTTAGCCGTACCACCAGGGTGGCCTGGCTGTCTTGAAGGTGGAGTTAGCCGTACCACCAGGGTGGCCTGGCTGTCTTGAAGGTGGAGTTAGCCGTACCACCAGGGTGGCCTGGCTGTCTTGAAGGTGGAGTTAGCCGTACCACCAGGGTGGCCTGGCTGTCTTGAAGGTGGAGTTAGCCGTACCACCAGGGTGGCCTGGCTGTCTTGAAGGTGGAGTTAGCCGTACCACCAGGGTGGCCTGGCTGTCTTGAAGGTGGAGTTAGCCGTACCACCAGGATGGCCTGGCTGTCTTGAAGGTGGAGTTAGCCGTACTACCAGTGTGGCTAATAAAGGTAGATAGAGGCGTATGGTTCAGTTTTACAAAACGTCGGAGGGAAAGAGGAAAATGAGAGGGGGGGGGACGGACACACAAATGGCAGAGAGTATGAGAGTAAGATGAGAATGTATAAATGAAAAACATACAACATTCAATATTTCGGCGTTAGCCTTTTTCAAGAATTACATACAAGAACAACATAACACATAAATAAAAAGAAGAAAAAACAACACTTAGCTCTGTGGCAAACTCCTTATACAGAATCGAACAAATGACGGAGAAAAAAAGACAAAGAAAAACGGCTTTGATCAATCGGGTGTCCTCATTCCTTCTGTCGGTTTTGTAAAACTGAAACACACACCTCTGTCTGAACCATGCACCTCCATCTACCTTTATTACTAGAACCAGATTTACCGCCTGTCTGAACCATGCGTCTCCATCTACCTTTATTACTAGAACCACTTTTACCGCATGTCTGAACCATGCACCTCCATCTACCTTTATTACTAGAACCAGTTTTACTGCCTGTCTGAACCATGCATCTCCATCTACCTTTATTACTAGAACCACTTTTACCGCATGTCTGAACCATACACCTCCATCTACCTTTATTACTAGAACCAATTTTACCGCATGTCTGAACCATGCGTCTCCATCTACCTTTATTACTAGAACCAGTTTTACCGCATGTCTGAACCATGCACCTCCATCTACCTTTATTACTAGAACCAGTTTTACCGCATGTCTGAACCATGCACCTCCATCTACCTCTATTACTAGAACCAGTTTTACCGCATGTCGTTATTTCTTTTATCTACCAGGGTAGCTAACCACCGTAGCCGCCAGATGCCAGGAGAGTTTACTCTCCGACCACGAATGTTCTTTCCCCTCGTTCAGAGAATCCACGTGGTTTTCATCTTCAGTTATTCTATTATAAAGTAATTTCTTTCTCTCTAACCCTGTGTAATTCCCTGGCTCTCATTTAACACCACGTTATGCACGATCTATGAGCGTATATCTCTCCGTGTGTGGAATGCAGCGATATATTTTCTTTGCAGGGGAACAAAAATGACTGTATTAATATGACAGGGCGAGTTCCAAGGTCAGTGGAGCAGATATTGCCAAAAAACCAACTCCCCACACCACTGGATCTTCTAGTAACAAACCCAGCTTGGCTAGAGGCTTATTGTTTGTAAGTCCTTCAGGGGCATGCAGATTAGCTAGCCATCGTAACCCATACGTCCAGATGCAAGGGGAGATAAAAAGTAAAAAAAAAGCATCTTCATTCATTTTAGTCTTGTCCTGTTTGTATATATCTGATAAGTTTGCTTATGTTTTTTTTTTTTTGCTACGAGTCTAATCTTTCCATCTAACCATAAATTCTGTTTGTATATATCTGATAAGTTTTTTTTTCTTTTTTGCAACCAGTCTAGTCTTTCCCTGTAACTATAAATCCTGCTGGTATATATCTGATAATTTTTTTGTTTGCGATCAGTCTAGTCTTTCACTGTAACCGTAAATTCTGTTTTTATATATATCTGATAAGTTTTTTTTTGGCGACCACTCTAGTCTTTCCCTCTAACCATAAATTCTGGTTGTATATATCTGATAGGTTTTTTGCTACCAATCTAGTCTTATCTGATAGGTTTTTTGCTACCAATCTAGTCTTTCCCTCTAACCATAAATTCTAGTTGTATATATCTGATAGGTTTTTTACGACCAGTCTAGTCTTTCCTTCTAACCATAAATCATGCTCGTATATATCTGATAAGTTTTCTGCGACCAGTCTAGCCTGTCCCTCTAACCATAAATTCTGGTTGTATATATCTGATAAGTTGTTTTTTTTTTTGCGACCAGTCTAGTCTTTCTCTCTAACAATTTGGCTAATATATGCGATCGCCTTTTGCTGATAGCACCCGTCTAAAATTATCTCCTTCCACTTTCTCTGCTCCCTTTATTCTGCTTCGCCAGTTTCAACATAACCACATCTTTCTAACATTCAGCAGACCACTTGGAGCATGTGTGCTCTGCTGCACGAATATGCATTACTTCACACACATGGGCGCCCGGGAGAAGCTAGCCTCTCCCGCCAGAACCCTCTTCTCCATCTGAAAAGAGGCACATCAGAATTGTTCTATCATTCTTTCCCTCAAGAAAAATCGATGAGGCGAGGAAGGGGGAATAATTTATCAAAGAGAGTGTGGTTATTTCCCCTATTGAAGCGTTGCATTCGCTTAGGGGACCTTCTTATCTTTTGCAGGAAGAGAAAAATACAGTGCAGGAAAAGAGAGACTGCAAGAGACAAATTAATATACATGGCCGGCGGTTATCAAATTATGCTGCAAGGGAAGATGGAGTAATCAGAGTTATATTTACAACATGTTCCATATTATTCTAGATGGCAAAGATACGTAGTCTGCATTCTCTATTATTAGCTAGACGCTGTTAAGAACCGAGGTCGAAGCTGGGGGCTAATGGAATTTAAAGAAAGCAAAACACTCTGTTTTCTACACTGGGTAGCACTTTTTTTTCTAATATACGGCACTGAGACAGACCTTACGGGGAGAAAGCTGCATAAAAATTTAACATCATTTAGTAGTATAGTAGATGCTCCCTCGTCTAGCAACCGAATGGTCGCGGGTTCGAATCCCCAGCTGAGCGGGATTTTTTTTTCCTACCAGTACGGCCCTGAGGTCGACCCAGCCTCGTAAAATGGGTACCAGAGAAAATCTGGGAAGGACAGGCAGCGAGGAACGGAACTGGCCACCCTACCTCATACACTGATGTCCCAGCATACTGAGGTCTCTAACGCTTCATCTCCTACGGCATTTACAATGGGACTACCTTTAAGTTTTACTCTTTTTTTTTTTAGTAGATACTCATAAGTTTCCAAACACGCAGAGTAGAGTGATTTTACATTTGTTTTTCCCTACACACGTGTACTATTCTTTTCTCTTTGTTTTCCTGTAGTAGTAGTAGTAGTAGTAGTAGTAGTAGTAGTAGTAGTAGTAGTAGTAGTAGTAGTAGTAGTAGCAGAAGCAGCAGCAGCAACAACAGTAGCTGTTGTCGTTGTTTTGTTGTTATTCTTGTTTTGTTGTTATTCTTGTTTTGTTGTTATTCTTGTTTTGTTGTTGTCGTTGTTTTGTTGTTGTCGTTGTTGTTTGAAAAAAAGAGGACTCGAGCCAAAATTAAAGCAGTTGTTTTCCTTCTCACTCTAAGACAGTATTTTAGACAACATTTCCTGCAATATTTTAGCACATAATATCACCTGAACTCGTGGAGTAAAGAAGGTCACGATAGACCAAAGCTGAAATATCATCTATGAAAGATTTTCCAGGCAGCCAGCCACAAAGACCAGAAATAACTGGGGAAAGATCGAATCACGGACAGTTTTAGAAAACTAAAGCAAGAACTCGTTAGTCTTAGTCTTAGTCATTTGCATGTCCCTTGCGGAACTTTGCCTCCCTAACAACACATTTGTAGGGCTCTCGATTGTAAGCAAGATGGCCTGCTGCTGATGCGTCCATTCGCAGATCATCGAAGATGTCTTGCAGCCATCTTTACCTTGGTATTGCTCTCTTTCTTTTTCCCGTTGTGTACCCTTCCAAGACTGCCGTCTCTAAATTATCATGACGTTTAATATGTCCAAAATATTTAAGACTTCTCTGTTTAATCTTCCGAACTCGTTGATAGGCCTCATATAAAGCTGTCTCTTTTATGTATCTTGAACAGTCGATAACACAAAGTGGGTTTAGTGAACTAGATTAAGGACATGTCCTATATTTTAGTGGGTTCTTTTATGTTCGTTCGGTGTGGACTCAGTCGTGGTTCATTAAACAGAACATAATGTGTCCAAAATATTAAAATTTTCTCTGTTTAATCCTCTTTACTAGCCAGCCTTTTTCAATATTAAATTCTTGTAGTATGGATATATTTGTGCAGATAAGACAATCTTTACATTCGTAAGACAGTTTTCCCCAAGCACAAATAAGTCAATTGCTCAGTTTTCCAGCTAAATTGATTGGATCAAGGCAGTAGCGTGTCTGTAGATCATCATCATCATCATCATCATCATCATCATCATCAATTACTCACATAGGAGAGTTCATAGCCCACTGATAAAGGCTCTCCAGCCATCCCTGCTCTTGGAATTATTCTCTGCTTCCTTCCATGTGTATCCCTTGTCTCTGAGCACTGTCATAGTTTCTCTTCTCCAGGTAAATCTAGGTCTCTCTCGTTTTCTATTTACTTGAGGATTCCATGTCAGTGCCTGTCTTGCTATGCCGGTGTCGGGTTTCCTCAGAGTGTAGCCAATCTACCTCCATTTCCTAGGCATGATTTCTAGGTTCATAGGTTCTTGTCCTGCCCTTTCCTAGACCTCCTTCTTCCTGATCTTGTCCTGCCATTTAATGTATAGTCCCAGTTTAGCTGAATTCTTGCTTAAGATCTGAAGTTTCTCTTCCATTTGTGGCTGTGTGCCAGAAGTGCCACATCATCTGCAAAGTCAAGATCTTCCAAATGGTTTCACAATGTCCACTATGTCCCATTTCTTTTTCTTTGTGTGGTAGTTTTCATGATCTAATCAAATGCTAGAAGAAATAGGAATAGTGATAGCAAACATCCCTGCCACACGCTTGTTTCCACTTTTAAAACTTTCTGTGAGAGTTCCTCCATGCACAATTATACAAGTTGATTGTATACTATAGTTATAATAGTCCCTTGCGTGATAGAAACTTTCTAGAAGGAATCGCATCACGGATTAGATAATGTGACACTGTCTGAGTTCATACAAGGGAAATAATAATAATAATAATAACAACGAATCTATTGTTATTATTTTAAGACAGCGAATGAAAACATGAGACCATTTTTCTTTATTTAGTGATATATTTTCATTAAATGTATGAATGTAATATGCTGATATCAACGTATGAAAGGCAGATTATGGAGGGAAAGCAATCTAGACTAGAGATTATAGCAGATGACTGTCGTTTCTAGACCATAAACTATGGCAAATAGCTTTCTAGTCATGAGACTATAGCGACCTACTGTCATTTCTAGACTAAAGACTATAGCACCTGACTGTCATTTCTAGAAGTAGAGACTACAGCATCTTACTGTCATTTCTAGAATAGAGATTATAGCATTTGACTGTCATTAACAGATTATACCAACTGACTGTCATGTCTTTAGAATAGGGATTATAGCAACTGATTATCAGTTCTAGACTAGAGATTATAGCAACTGACTGTCACATCTGGGGTAGAGATTGTAGCAACTGATTGGCATTAATAGATTACAGCAACTGACTGTCATGTCTAGACTACAGATTATAGCAACTGACTGTCATGTCTAGACGAGAGATTATAGTAAGTGACTGCCATGTCTAGAACAGAGATTATAACAAGTGACTGTCATGTATAGAATAGAGGTTATAGGAAGTGACAGTCATGTCTAGAATAGAGATTATAACAACTGATTGTCATTTCTAGACTAGAGATATTGAAACTGCTTGTGCATCAATCCCATCAGAAACTTTGGGTAACTTTACTCAAGCAATAGTTCACCGTATTTGGAAGTGTCTGGGAAACCATTTTGAGAACCTTTTGTAGTTGTTGCAATCTGAAGTGACCTATACTTATCTGTATATGAATGTATAATTTTAATGTTACACCTGGTTAACTCATTGTATAGACTTTCGGTTTACTAACCCAATGGTACCAAGATCAGTCCCAGCATTGGTATTTTTTTTTTCTGGTACACACCAAACACTCCCCGGGGTTCACCCAGCTTAATAAAATGGGTACCAGAGAAATCTGGGAAGGTAAAGCGGCCAGGCGTGATACTGACTACATCACACTTTCATGTGCCGAAGGTCATGGAAGATACTAGCCTAACACTGTATTCCTCAATATGCCTTAATGGCACGGAAACGGAAATTTACCATAACATATACACATATTTTATTGTGTTGAAGTGTGTATACATCTTCTGAGACCCATGTATATAAATAACTTTGTAATCACTGGTGGGGGTGAGCAAGATCAATATCGAACACAGAAAAATTCTCTGTACAGAAATAAGAAAAAAAAATAGTTTTAATAGGAAAAAAGTGAGCGGAAAAGATATAAAACGCAGAAAAAAGAGTATATCATTAAGGACAGCTATCATGTAATTTTTCAATGTCTGTATGGAAGTGATGGACGAATAGATGGAAAGATTGATGACAAATGAATGTTGTAGACAATTTATAAATCAATAACATATAAGATACATAGACACTCTAATAAATTTTTCAATTTCATGAGCTCATATTCAAGAAAAGGTAGATAATTTGAAATCGACCGGTAAGGGAAGATTCGCTTACAAAATATGAAAACAACTATGTGAAAACAAATATAAGATTTCTACCGCCATATGTGGTTACTTTCTCTGTTAAGTTTGAAATCGATCGGTAAGGGAAGATTCGCTTACAAAATATGAAAACAACTATGTGAAAACAAATATGTGAAAACAAATATAAGATTTCTACTGCCATATGTGGTTACTTTCTCTGTTAAGTTTTCCACTGGCTCCTGGTATGGACAAGAGAGCACAGTTTTGCAGGATTAGACCTGGAGAAAAAAAACCCCCACGAAAGCCTGGTTGCTTCCTATTTAAAAATTGTTCCCGTTATGGACATTGTTTTATTATCTGTCCACTTGGATGCGTGGCGTGATGCCTGACACGTTGCAAGGCTTTGCTTCTATAATGTCTGTTACGCCTTCGATTTATCTCTTTCTCCAGGGCGATTTAATTTGCTAGTGTGTGCGTGTGTGTCCATTTTCCCTGCAGTTGCGCGGGCTTTCTCCGTGTCAACAAATGGAACTGCACTGGGAAACCGTAGGGTGGGGGGGGAGGGGGAGGCGGGGTTGGTACAACACGAATCACGTGGACAAATGAAGGGAATGCTGGGAAGATGGGGGAAGGTGTTCTGTTCTGTGTTTTACTACCAAACTTCTTACATTCAAATAAATGTGAGGGTGAAAGTTAAACCCTGTTGTGTCCACAGAATCGTCCGGGGGTGGGGGTGAGGGGGGGGGGGAAGGTAATGATGCTGGTGACCTTTTATTTTCCTTGACCTGTATTTCAGCAAATTAGAGGTCAGCAATGCGCCCGGGGTTGCCTTTGTAAATTACCAGGTTGAGAATTTATGACATAATTTCCACTCTGGTATCATAATATAATTTCCACAGTGTAATCATAGTATAATTTCTATAGTGGTATCATAATATAATTTCTATATTTGTATCATAGTATAATTTCTATAGTGGTATCACAGTATAATTTCTATAGTGGTGTCATGATATAATTTCTATATTGATGTCATAATATAATTTCTATATTTGTGTCATAATATAATTTCCTCAGTGGAATCATAGTATAATTTCTACAGTGGAATCATAATATAATTTCTTTAGTGGTATCATAATTTAATCTCCATAGTGGAATCATTCCACTACATCAGTTTACGGGATACCCTTGGGCAAGGTGGAGTACCCGTATAGCCCCCCGATCAGGGTGACGTGAAGCCATGGTAGCAGGTGGTGGATGGAATGGGAGAGCAGCCGACAGATAATGTTGGTTATGGTCACCATTCTATGATGGTAGACAGATGATCTCAGTGTAGGGACAATGGCTACGATCACTGACTAGTACAGTCACTGCCCGGAAGGAAAGCAATTGTAAACTACCTTCTGGAAGTATACAAAGAAACCCAAACAGCAATCATGGAAGGTCAGATAGGAAAAAGATCTGGTGGCGAATCCCCCAGACCAGATAGATCTAATTTTAACACTGGGGAAGAGTGTGAGGCAGAGGTTAGTACTAGTAATTGTGATGACGGACAAAATTCTGACAGTGTTACCAAGGAAAACCCCTGCATCAAACTAAAAAGAAAAATAAGAGTAGGAACATGGAATGTGAGAAGTATGTATGAGGGAAAGTATCAAATAATAAGTGACGAGATGAAAAGAACGGTGATATACATTTTGAGAATCTGCGAACATCGATGGAAAAGATAGGACACTTCAAGAGCGAGAATGATAATATCTTTATATACTCTGGTGGAGAATTAGGAGGAAAGAATGGAGTGGCTTTTTATTTGGACAAATCAACATCAAAAGCATTACTAGGTCAGTAAGTCGTAGAGTCCTCACTATCAGACTTAAGGGCTCTCCTAGAAATGTAACAATCATCCAGATATGTGCACCTACATCAGCAATAAGAGGAAGTAGAAGACTTTTATAACACACTGCAAACAACGATTGATCAGGTACGGAAAAAAGTGATTTTTAAGGGCATGCATCACAACGTATGCTTGTGAGACCTGGATACTTAACAAAACAGCTGAGAAACACATAAGTGCCTTGAATATAAATGCTACAGAAGAGTTCTTCAAATATCGTGGACACAAAAAAGAACAAATATATCCATACTACAAGAACTTAATATTGAAGAAGGCTGGCTAGTGAAGAGGATTAAACAGAGAAAACTTAAATATTTTAGATACATTAAACGTCATGATAATCTAGAGAAGACCGTCTTGGAAGGGTACATAATGAGAAAAAGAAAGAGAGGAAGACCAAAGCGAAGATGGCTGCAAGACATCGTTGATGATCTGCAAATGAATGCATCAGCAGTAGGCTATCTTACTCAGAACCGAGAAGCCTACAGGAGTGCTGTTAGTGAGGCAAAGTTCCTCAAGGGACATGCAAATGAATGAATGGAATCATAATATAATTTGTATATTGGTTCATTCATTCATTCCTTTGCATGTCCCTTGCGGAACTTTGCCTCCCAAACAGCACTCCTGTAGGCCTCTCGGTTGTGAGCAAGATGGCCTGCTGCTGTATATTGGTATCATAATATAATTTCTATATTGTGTTTCATAACATAATTTCACAGTGAAATCAGAATATAATTTCTATAGTGGTATCATAATAAATGGTGATGATGAGGTTGCAAATCATGACAATTTTTTTTTCTTTTAAACCGAACCTCACAAGCGCCCACAGTTTATTATTTCCACATAACAGGCTGTAGGTTGATCCATTTCTTAGCGAAACAAACGAATGTAAATCAAAGACATGAACTCAACCCAGCCTGGCCGCACTAAGCTGACGACTTGGCTCAAGGGACCCCTTGAAAAACATTCTCTAAGTCTCGTGTAGGATGTTTGTTCTTCTGTCCCCCCGGGTGTAAAACGGATCCCATCACGCCGCAAAAAATGGCCAGTTATCTTTCACTGGTCAAGTTATAAAGTGTCTGGTAAGAGGCTGGCCAATCAAAATGAGTTGTTTAGATTCTGACCAGCCCACGTTATGAATAATAGGCGGTTTTAAGATTTTGACCAGCCCACGTTATGAATAATAGGCGGTTTTAAACTCCATTAGCTACAGACCGTTCTATGGTTTGGATCATCATCATTGCATTCCGAACATGTCCGTAGTTGCTCAGATTCATCCCCCCCCCCCCCCAAATATCTACATCAGCGTCCTTACGGGCCCCGTTCTGTGTTGGTTTCTCTCGCGCCCATAGACCTCTCGTTCCTAGCCGTGCCAGTCTGTACTCTCATTCTAATTCATCAATGTAGATTCCCTTTTCTCGAAGTCCTCCACTCTGCCTTTTACCCTAAGACCACTGACAATATCGGCTCGACCCAGTGGCTGTCCGTCTGCGATAACTGCAGGGCCAGCCAACCTCCCTGCTCTTTCATTACCTTGGACACTGTATGCCCAGGGACATAGATAAAGGTGACTGCGAATCGTTGATCTCTGCAATGGCTCAGTTGCATACAGAACCTGCCTCGACCTTCCGGATCATAGTCAATGAATCACTTAGTATTGCATACACCGGCACAGTCCTGTTACTCCAGCCAGACGAATGCTTTCGTCACCGCCATCGCCTCCATCGTCCAGCTGCTTGTGATCATAGCTGTAGATGTCATGGTGCGATCTGGGATCAAAGGACTATACCTCCGGACTCCGTTATAACATTCTGCCTCGTCCGTCCCACCTAGAGAACTGGGACCTTTACTTCCTCAGCTCCAGACTAAGTCAGATATACATTTCTACTTTTGATAACAGAAGCGCCCCCCCCCCCCCCAAAGCGCTTGAGATCAACTGCATACAGAAGTATGAGACACTGGTACCACACGTTCTGAACTCAGAATTCAGTTATACTTAGCTTTTCCTTTCTCCACAGTCATATTCCATCAGCACTAAGTTCTCATCTAATCCTTCCTCACCTGAAGCTGGTCTTATGAGAGCTATTGTATCACAAACCCTCTGCCCCAACCACATCGTCTGTGTTCTCCCACCCTCTTCTCCGTTTGACAACCAGTGTATCTCTCTATTTGCTTCCCTCTTTCTCCACCCGTCTGTAATGCCAATCAGTCAGATTGACATCACGCCACGCAAGTCTTGATTTAAACATTCACGGTACTTCACCACACGCACTCCCAGACGTAGCTGCTTGCAAGCCATAGCTAAGTGCTCCATTTTTTTCTATTATGTTTTCCATTCTTATTTGTTGTATATCATTGCTGTCAATTTATATTTCCTCTTCTTTCCTACCTCGTTGCCCTTTATGCTTTTGTATGATTAAGGTGTAAACCGAAATCTTACACCTGTGTCCTTGTTAATTAATAAGGCCGTTCCTTTTTGTTGTAGATAGTCTTACATTTCTACACCTGGGTAACTGGGGCACAACCGGCCGAATTCGAACCACCTCGACTTGAGAGGCGCGTACACTAACCATCTTGCCACTCTGTCTCCTACACTGGGGTGAGAATCAGATAGTTCTGCACAATCAATCCAGCCATAGTTCTCCACTGTCAGTCCGGCCATAGTTCTCCATTGTCGATACAACCATAGATCTACACTGTTAGTACAGCCACAGTTCTCCACTGTCCATACAGTCATGTTCTCCACTGTCCATACAGCTATAGTTCTTCACACCCCATACAACATCAGATGGTTCTCCGCTCTCCATGAAGCCACAGTTCTCCACTGTCCATACAACAATAGTTCTCCACTGTCCATACAACCATAGTTCCCTACTGTCCATACAACCATAGTCCTCCACAGCAATAGTTCTCCCCTCCCCACACAGCCATAGTTCTCCCCTGCCCATACAGCCATAGTTCTCCCCTCCCCATACAGTCATAGTTCTCCCCTCCCCACACAGTCATAGTTCTCCCCTGCCCATACAGCCATAGTTCTCCTCTCCCCATACAGTCAGTTCTCCCCTCCCCATACAGTCATAGTTCTCTCCTCCCCATACAGTCATAGTTCTTCCCTCCCATACAGCCATATTTCTTCCCTCCCCATACAACCATAGTTCTCCCCTCCCCATTCAACCAGTTCTTCCCTCCCCATAAAACCAGTTCTGCCCTCCCCACACAACCGTACAATAATTAGTGTATAAGTACTTGTATACAACTATACACCAAGCACTGCAGTAAATCTGTGACACCAAAATGTATAGTCTAGGAAAAAAAAGTAGGAACAGCTTTATTACTTAACGACTACAAAGTTCTGATGTTTCGATGTGAGCCTTAATCATACAAAAACATATAGGACGAAGAAATAAGAGAGGAGATAAAGTATAGATTCAAATGAATGATTAAAAAATGAATAGAGCACTTAGCTGTAACTTGTAAGAAGATGTGGCTTGTCCGACGCTTGTTTAGAAATGGGCATGGTGGGGCGTAGAGAATGTTTAATTGAAGACTTGTGATGTGTGATAGGTGGATCGTAACTGAGGGTGGTGGGTGCGGAACCGTGGAGAGGAGAGAGAGTGGCACAGTGTTAACCTAGCCAGGAGAAAGTAAAATAAATGATTATAGTTGGGGTAGAGGGGTTGTAATTTGATGCTGTGAGAAGGTTCTGAACTATGTGTAACAAGTGAGATTAATTGATTGATTGATTGATCTTTATTTCCAAAGGGTTAGGAATTTGGCACGCAGGCCCGTCTGACATTCTGCCCTTTATCATACAACTTTCATCCTGTTCCAGACATTCTACAAATATTCTGCTCATATAACCAACATAACTAACATTGGAAAGTTGAGAGACATAAAATAAAATTAAAGTATGACATTCACATTTCACTCTTATCTATGCACTCAGTATAGAAAGTAACTACGTACATACGAGGGGTGATTGATACGTTCTCAGCATAAGGTACAACAGATTATTTGTGGATAACATTTTTGGGTTATTTCTCAACATAGTCCCCTTGCAAGTTAGTCCAGCGATCCTGGAGCATACGGATCCATTCCTTGTAAAAATCAGCATCTTGTGCCAGTAGAAAGTGGTCTACAGCATGAATGACATCATCATCTGAAGCAAAGTTGCGACCACTGAGTTCTTTTTTGAGTTTGGTAAACAGATAATAGTCCGAAGGGGCCAAATCTGGGGAATAAGGAGTATGTTTAAGAAACTGGAAGGCGCATTCATGAATGGTAACCATTGCCACCGCTGACTTGTGAACTGGAGCATTGTCTTGGTGAAAGATGACTCCTCTCATGAATTTTCCTCGACGCTTTTCCTTCAATTTGACCGGCAGTTGCTTCACAAGATTAGCGTAATAGGCCGCGGTGACCGTTCTGCCCTTTTGAAGATAGTCTACCAATAGCACACCTTCTGAATCCCAAAAGATGGAAGCCATCACTTTGCCTGCAGACATAATCACCCTTGCTTTCTTTAGAGGTGGGGATCCATGATGTTGCTTTGACTGTTCTTTGGTTTCAGGTTGAAAATGATGAACCCAAGTCTCATCAGTAGTCACAAATTGCTGAAGAAACTTTTCAGGATGTGCGGAAAAATGGCCAAGATTGTCTGTTAACATGTTGAGACTCTTTTGTTTGTGATCAGCTCCATGAAGTTTCGGGACCCATCGAGCAGAGACCTTTGTCATTTGAAGATCATTGTGAATAATGGCATGAACACGTTCCTGGGAGATGTCCAACTCAGTAGCAATGTACCGCTCAGTTAGTCGTCGATCCTCCATTATCATGTCATGGATTCTGCCGGTGGTATCATCAGTGGTTACCGTTCTTGGTTTTCTTGGACGGTGATCATCTTCCAGCTCTCCCATCCATGTTTTAATTGAGCTGCCCATTTCTTCACTGTGCTGTAAGAAGGGGCACTCTTCTCTAGAGTTTCTCCCATATCCTCATGGATATCCTTTGATGATTAAGTCCTTAATGCAGAGGTAGCGAATGACTGCTCGATGAGAAATGTTATCCATTTTCTCAATTTCTGCCACCCCTTTCCACTTCAGTAGCCGGTAAAAAAATTGGTTGCAGTTAATTTTTTAAAATTTTGTGTTTAATCTTACATTAACCTGATCTACAAATCCACCTAATATCAACTGTGTGTTTCAAGTATTTGTACATTATGCCGAGAACTTATCAATCACCCGTAGTATATTTTTAAAAAAAAGGTAAAGGTAATCCTGTCATGCCTTAGAGGCACATAGGGATATGGTGTTAGTGCCCATATTTTCCTTGACCTGTCAGCACACTAGAAGGTGATTTGGTCAATGTCACGCCTGGCCGCCTTTCCTTCCCCAACTCCAGAAGAAGTCGGGTATCCATTTCTACAGCTGGGTGACTGGGGTGCCTCCGACCGGATTCGAACCCCCGACCTTTGCCATGAGAGACCAGTGCACTAACCACTTCGCCACTCAGACACCCGTCGTATATAAATGACTACAGAAAGTAACTACGTACATATATAAATAACTACAGAAAGAAACTATATACATATATAAATGATTCCAGAAAGTAACTACATACATATATAAATGACTACAGAAAGTAACTACGCACATATATAAATGACTACAGAAAGTGACTACGCACATATATAAATGACTATCTACCAAACAGAAAATTGGTACTCTTCATAATAAACGATTGACCGAGTTCGATGTCTGTAAGAGCAGTCTAAAATATCTTTTGTGAATCATGGAAGTATGTAGTCGACATTCATTCATTCATTTGCATGTCCCTTGCGGAACTTTGCCTCCCAAACAGCACTCCTGTAGGCCTCTCGGTTGTGAGCAAGATGGCCTGCTGCTGCGGCATCCATTTACGGATCGTCAACGATGTCTTGCAGCCATCTTCGTTTTTGTAGTCGACATCAAATAGATATAGGAAGAATTTGTAGTTGGAGTATAGTTTATATTTGTATATAGGATGGGAGGGTATTTTAAAGCTGAGCAACAGAATAAGTAAAGTTTTTCTTGTAAAGATCAAGTCTAGGTTTTGGGAGACATTGTTTAAGCGTTGGCTGCTGCACTTTGGGCTAAATTTAAACAGGTTCCATAGATAAGGCGGAGCATGCTGTGAAATAATTTGATGTACTAACTTGGCTTTGTTGAAGAGGAACCTCTTCTTAAGAGGCAGTATTTTGATACGTTTGTGGTGATTAGTTGCTTGTGCTTGATCTTTGTCACTAATAAGTTTTACTGTTCGCTTTTGAAGTGAGTAAAGCCTCTTTGTATTTGACACTGAGTAACCATCCCAGATTGTTCAGCAATAGTCTAAATGTGTTTGTATATGTGATATGTAGTATGTCGTCCTTGTGTCTAGATCGAAGAAGTTTTCAATTTTGGCTAATTGGTGTACTTTTTGCGCGATGAGTTTTGTTAGGCCTTGCACATGAGAGTTCCAGGTCAGATGTTGGTCAGTAGTAAGACCTAGAGTTTTGTGCTCGTTAACATTTTCTATCTGTGATGTTACCGAAGAGATCTGAGTTGTTTTTTTCGTGCATTGTAGTTTCTTCCTTGTTGTTATGAGCATTGATTTTGTTTTATCAGTATTTATAATCATGTCATTGTTGTTGCTTCATCTGATTAGATTGTTTAACTCGACCTGGAGAGATGATTCTAAATTAATACCGTCGTAGTCACTGGTGTAGACAGAGATGCACTGTGGAAAATCCTAAGATGGCATGGCCTCCCCCATAAGATAGTGAATGTAATCAAAGCCATATACGAGGGTTTTCAGTGCAAAGTGATCAGTGGAGAACACACCTCCAGCAGCTTTAGGGTACAAACAGGAGTGAAGCAGGGATGTGTACTATCACTAACATTATTTATCTTGGCAGTAGACTGGTTAATTAAGGAGGCAACATCAGACAAACGCAGAGGATTATAATGGACCCTTGACATAGTGCTGGAGGACCTTGACGACATTTGTCTGTTATCAAGCAGCCACAAAGATATGCAAGATAAAATAAACAAGCTAACTCAGAATGCAAACAACATAGGACTAAAGATCAACGTAGGAAAGACTAAGTTAATGAAGGCAAAATGTGAACAGCAGAAATGTACTCAGAGTAGATAGCAAGTTAGTGCAGGAGGTCAACGAATTTGTATTATATCTTGGCAGTAGAGTAGTAGAAAATGGAGACAGCACAGAGGACATCAACAGCAGACTTACTAGAGCAAACAAGGTTTTTGCAATGCTGCAGACTATATGGAAATCTAAAAAACTAAGCATGAATACGAAAATCAGGATATTTAAGAGTAATATTCTAAGCGTACTACTCTATGGAAGTGAATGCTGGAAAATCACCAAAACCATAGAAAACAAGTTGAATTCTTTCCAGACTAAATGTTTACGAAGAATTAGAAAAATATTTTGGCCAAACACCGTAAGAAATAACATCTTGTTGGCAGAAATGCAGATGAAGCCATTGACAACAATTATTGAGGAAAGACGCTGGCAATGAATGGTTGGGACATGTGCTCCGAATGACTGACAACTCACTACAAAAAATAGCACTAAGATGGACACCACAGGGTAACAGAAGTAAGGGTAGACCAAAAGAAACATTGAGAAGAATAACATAGAGGATGATGAGCAATAGAGGGTTCATCTAGGCAAGAGCAGAAAAAAGGCAAAGGACAGGCATTTGCGGAAGCTTCATGTGCCCTGGGCACAAGGTTCAGAGAGAGAGAGAGAGAGAGAGAGAGATTGATTGATTGACTGATTGGTCTTTATTTCAAAAGGGTTAAGAATTGGGCATGCAGAGAGAGGGAGAGAGAGTCACTGGTGTAGACTCTGCAATCATCGACAAAAAGGTCACAAGAAGAGTGTTTAAGATGAAGTGGAAGTTCATTGATATAGATAGCACAGAGCAACGGGCCTTGCGTAACACCAGTGTCAACTATAGCAGTATTTGATAGAGTATTGTTGAAGAATACTACCTTTTGTCTGTCTGAAAGAAATTATGCAATTAACTGTATTAGGTCAGGATGTCTTTTTATTTTTTTTTTACAAGAATATCATGGTCAGTCATGTCAAATGCCTTTTTAATGTCGACAAAGATGGCACAACATAGTCTGTCGTCATTTATATCTGCTAACCAGTTTTCTGTCATTTTGGTGAGAGCTGTGTGGCACGAATAATTGGGTCTAAAGTCTGACTAGCTGTCTAAATTGTTCTCTTGCATGTGTTGTAGAGGTATTTTGTGTATGTGTTTTTCGAGTGGTTTTGATAATGACGATAGTATGGATACTGGCCTATAGTTGGAAAGATTGCTGGATGAGCCAGATTTAAAGATAGGATACACTTTAGCGGTTTTAAAAGCCTCGGGGAAATAACATTTTGCAATGCACTGACTGTAAATGTATCCTAGTGTATGTGAAATGATAGGTGCAGCATAACGTAAGATCTTATTGCTAATATCATCAAGTCCAGCTGTTTTATTGTTTTTTTTAAGGATAAAAGATAACTGTAAACTTCACTAACTATTAAGAATGGAATGTGTAACTGCTTAAATTCAATACATCTGTTGTCCAGGAATGTTTGTAGTTCATGTATGTGGCATACTGCAGCTGGTATTGACAATTTAAGAACATTGATTTCTTCCCTGAAATGAGAGCTGATTTGTGCGCTAGTGTATGCATGATTGCTGGCTTGAAAGTCAGATTCCTTCCTTTTATTTGATAGGGTACTTATGGCTTTCCAGATTGATTTACTGATTTATGCTGTACTAGATTCCTATAGTAATCTTTTTTTCTTGTTTTATTAAGTATTTGGACTTTGTTTCTGAGTGAACGGTAGGTCCTGAAGTCCTTGATTTTGTGCGCGAGGTCACGTTCTCTCATGGCATGTAATATTTCAGGTGTTATAGATGGTGACTTCGTCTGGTGTTTTACTCTCACCTCTTTCATGGGGACATGCTTGTCTAATACATCTCTGAAAATCTTTAGCCAATATTCTATTGCCTCATCAAGGTCAGTTAGTTGGTACACGCGTGTAAGCGTGTAAGTGAAGATGCGTGCAGATCATTAAGGAATAATTCTAGGTTAAATTTTTTGAAATTTCTAAACTTCATACCGGTGTGATTGTGTTTTGGAAGTTTATAACCATTTCTCGCCAGCTGCATCAGACTGGGTAATGATCACTCAACGAAGTATGAGGGATGTTGCATTCAGTGATGTTTTCTGGGTGGGCTACATATATATGATCTAATAATGTGGATGATATTTCCGTTACTCTGGTAGGTTCGTTCACATTTTTTGCGGGGGGGGGGGGGGGGAGAATTGTAGGATAATATAATATTACCCCAAGTTGGATTTGATTGTGTTAGGTCTATGTTGAAATCTCCAAGAATGATAATATCTTTGAACTTAAAGATTGAAACCTCATCCATCATAATCGTGAAGTGGTCATACCACAGGGATGATGCATTTGGATTACGGTACAAAAGTCGAATAACTAACGGACTCTGGTTTGGCAGTTTAACTTCCATCCAGATACACTCTACCTCCGATGATTCGAGGTCTTCTCTACGACTAAACTGGATAGGTGTGGAGACATACATTACTAGACCTGTTTCAAGATTTCTAGTTGGGTCACGCCGGATCAGGTTAAAACCCTTTAATTCTAATGTCTTCATCGGTTATGTTCCTATTTAAACGCCTTTCAGAGAAGCCAAGGATATGGAAATGTTGGTTTAATATGTGTGTTACTTCAGAAGTGAAGAAGGGAGTGGAGAGGGATTATAAGAGGAGAATGTTAGGTGTAGTTGAATAACGAGTTCAAACCGTTTGGTTCTAGCGTCCTATAATCCTGAATGTAGCGGTTCTCAAGCGTTGGCGGCTTGTGTCAACTGCATGACATTGTTTGATTGCTGTTACCAGAAAATCAGATGTGCCTCTGTGGTTTGGAGCCATTGAAATGATTCGGGACCGGTTTCGAAGCATGCTGGGCGATATCGTGCAGATGTTTCTGCATGCGATCCCCTAATCTGAGGCCAGTCTCGCTAATATACGTTATTCTGCATCTTTTTGCACACGATGACATATATCACATTACGGGACTCGCATGTGAGTCCCTCATGGAGAGTGAGAATAGTTTTTGGGAAAGGTGATCGTTTTCATTTCCCAGATTACAGGACAGGTAACGCAGCCGGGGGGCGGTTACATTTTCTGGTGCCAACATATGTAAGGTTCCGCTTCAAGTGGATGTGGACGAGGATGTCCTTAAGATTTGACTCATGCTTGTATGCTAATAACCGTAGATCTCCTCTCCCCATACAACCACTGTTCCTGTTTCATTGAGGTCTGCGTTAGAGAAGGTTTAGAGTTTTGTGTGTGTGTTTTTTTTTCAGTTTCCTCCCTTTATTAATGTATTACTGCAGGTTGGATATAACAATAGGAGAGCGGTTGGTGAGGTAACAGAGTAGAGATGAAGGGGGAGGGGAGGGGGTGGATAGAAGGGTGTGGGTGTGGGTTACCAGACATGAGAATACAAAGCAAATACACTTGTACAACAACCGCTAAAGACAGTGTACAACTGGATGTACAATGTACAACTAGGTCTTCATTTTCACACAGGAAGTATAACACTGCCGCAGAACCGACGTCCCAACTGAGTACCAGGACACCTTTTACCATTGCATTGTTGGAATGTTAGAACAATGTGTGAAAGTGCCATGATGGTCGGAGAAATGGATAGATATAATATAACGATACTGGGGCTGAGCGAAACACACTGGACAGGAGTAGGTAAGCTTAGACTAGCAAGGAAGTGGAGGTGGATTGGCCACACTTTGATGAAACCCGACACCAGCAAAGCAAGAATCCTCAAGGAAGTAGAAAGCAAAGCAAAGACCTAGACTTACTTGGAGAAGAGAAGTTATGACAGTGCTCAGAGACAAGGGATGCACATGGAAGGAACAGGGATGACCGGAGAGCCTTTACCCGTGGCCTATGCTGTCAAGGGAGTGAAAGGCGATGATGATGATGATGATTAATATGATGATGATGACGATGATGATGAAGTATAACATTAGTATAACAGTATAACACTGGAGAACTTCAACAACACAAGATATTGCTAAATGTCGGCAGCATTCATTCCCCCTCCCCCTTTTCTTGCCCCCCTCCCCCCAACCCCCACACCAATCTGGTTTGTTGTCTGTTTTATTACGAAATATTTCTCTCCCCCCCCCCCCCCCCCCAAAAAAAAAAAAACTGGCAAAAATTCTGCTCAGAAAAAATAGAAATATCGCCTTTACTGCTACACGAGGACCATTGTATCCAGTCTCCAGGAAAAAGAAAACTGTATCCACTGTATCCAGTCCCCGGGAAAAAGAAAACTGTATCCACTGTATCCAGTCCCCATGAAAACGAAAACTGTATCCACTGTATCCAGTCTCCAGGAAAAAGAAAACTGTATCCACGTTATCAGGTTGCCAGGAAAAAGAAAACTGTATCCACGTTATCAGGTTGCCAGGAAAAAGAAAACTGTATCCACGTTATCAGGTTTCCAGGAAAAAGAAAACTCTTTCATAAACTCTGTCATAGATAGTGAAAAATGTTTCTGTATATTCTCCGTATACAGGGTTCTACTTCTTCCTCCTCCTCCTTTTAACTCCTCCTCCTCCTCCTCTTTATTCTTCTTCTTCCGCCTCGACTTCCTTTTTTTTTCCTCCTCCTCCTCCTCCTTCTTCTTCTTCTTCTTCCTTCTTTTCCTCCTCCTTCTCTTTCTTCTTCTTCTTCTTCTTCCGCATACACTTCCTTTTTCTTCTTCTTCTTCGTCTCCTTCTTCTTCTTCTTCCT
This sequence comes from Achatina immaculata, assembly GCA_009760885.1. NCBI lineage: Eukaryota > Metazoa > Mollusca > Gastropoda > Stylommatophora > Achatinidae > Lissachatina > Lissachatina immaculata. The sequence goes on from CM019713.1 coordinate 39,221,517, forward strand.
CCTCCTACTTCATCTTTGTCTTTCTCCTCCTCCTTCTTCCTCCTCCTTCTTCCTCCTCCTCCTCATTCTTCTTCCTCCTCTTCCTTTTTCTTTCTCCTCCTCCTCCTCCTTCTTCCTCTTTCTCCTTCTTTTTCTTCTTCTTTTTTCTTTTATTCTTTCTTCTTCTTCCTCCTCCTCCTTCTTTTTCTTCTTCTTCTTCTTTTTCTTCTTTTTTCTTCTTCTTCCTCCTCCTCCATCATCTTCTTCTTCCTCCTCCTCCTCTTTCTTCCTCTTCCTCCTCCTACTTCTTCTTCTTCCTCCTACTTCTTCTTCTTCCTTCTCCTACTTCTTCTTCTTCATCCTACTTCTTCTTCTTCTTCTCTTCTTTTTCTTTCTTTTCTCTTCTTCTTCCTTCCTCCTCCATCATCTTCTTCTTCCTCCTCCTCCTCTTTCTTCCTCTCCTCCTCCTACTTCTTCTTCTTCCTACTTCTTCTTCTTCTTCCTACTTCTTCTTCCTACTTCTTCTTCGTTCTCCTACTTCTTCTTCTTCTTCTTCTTCCTCCTTCTTCTTCCTACTTCTTCTTCCTTCTTCTTCTTCTTACTTCTTCTTCTTCTTCCTCCTACTTCTTCTTCTTCTAAGTGCAGGTCTGTGGTAGTGAAATGACCCATAAGTGCTTCATGAGAAAAAAATTAAAACAGGTGAGATTTCTGATTTAAGATGAGAGAGCTACCAACAGATAGTGTTAAACTTCTTGGTGCTGGCTGCAAAGATAGTACCTATTTAACAGTGTTAATTTAACATAAATAATGATTCGTCCCATGTCGAAACACGTTTTCTACGTCCGGTGCTCGCTTCTGTGACGTCATTGTCACGTGACCGCATGCTTACCTGTGTAGAAATGTTTACTAATGCTCACATGGTGTCTCTCTCTCTCTCATCCTCTCTCTCCCCTCTCTCTTCTCTTCCTCTCTCTCTCCCCTCTCTCTCTCCCTCTCCTTCTCTTTGACCCGACCGCCGAAGTATCCAGGGCTTGTGTGATGAAATTTGCGAAATTTCGGATTCATCAGGATTGCCTCCCTGTGTCCCTTGTGCGTTGCGTGACCGTACGGACCAACACGAGATCGCCTGAGAGCGCTAGTTTCCGTGCTCGCTTGAATTGTTCCTCCCGTTAGAGCGAAAGGTGTGGAGCGTAGAGCATAGCTCTGTACAGCCTTCAGAATGTCATTAATCTTCATTAGAAGCTGACAGCACTTAATTATAGATATTCGATTCTATTGCTTTTTTTTTCCTTGGCGGGTGGGGTGGGCCGTGGGGTAAAAAGGAGGAGGGGCCGAAACGTTGGGATAGGCATTAGCGATTTCGTTTCTAGCTGGTTGCTCATTCCGCCGCTTTGTTTGAGAGAGATAAGAGAAATAACGACGGCGGTGAAGCTAAAGGTAGACAGAGGTGTATGGTTCAGTTTTAGAAAAAATGAACAGAAACGATAATGAAAAAAAAATGGGCATGTATTAATGGAGAACGTAAAACAACCCAATATTTCGGCAGATGCCTTTTGTCAAGGACCACACATATAAATAAACAGATTTTTTGGGGGGCATCCTCCTCGCAAGAAATACGGACACAAAATGCGGCCAGGTAGATGAAGATACACACAAAGACTTGGCTATCTTGCATCTCCTACACAGCCAAGGTGGTTAGTGCGCTGTGCTCTCATAATTGGGCGGTTGCTCGTCCTACCGGAGTTCGTGTTTCAAGTTAATCCTTTTCTCATTTTTCTTTCTCTCATGTCTAAAGCATTTTGCCTACGACTTTTCGAAGACTAGCTACACAAGATCCTGCTTAATCACTGTTAGTCTGAACACGGTCAGATTTGTTTTTCCTTACAGATCACTGATCTCTTTCTAATTGCACTGTTTGGTTCTTTGCATCTAGTGTTAATCTGCCGGCTTTTAAATCGATAACTAAGTTCAAGATGATCAGTTGTCGGGTTATAGTGACTTTACTCCCATTCCGTGATACAACTTTTAAAAAGCGGTTTTTCCACAGGCTCCACAACCCACTGAAAAATTTGTGGACCCAAACCATTAAGCGAAGCGATACAAGAGTTTTTCATTAAGAAAAACCAGCCGGCAGACAGATGAAGGTATTGACAAACACTGAAAACTGGAACATTCCTATGGCAATATTGTCCGCCGTCTCACAGGAATGACTTATCCAAATTCATGTACGCGACGTCAATACAACTTCAGCGTTTTTTCCTTCTGCAAGCGAGCTAGCCTTTCGGTTTAATTATAATCGCGGATTTCTATACAAAGGACAGTTAATGAAATTATAATGCGGTATGACTGCATCATTTTCTTCTTCTCCAGTCTCCCTGTATCTGAGAGCTGGTTTTCTTTGCAGCCGATGCGGTGAAGGAGTTGGGGCACAACATCGTGTCGACTTAGCAGCGAGTATGACAGCTATTTCACTCATTCACTCTTTCTCTCTCTCTCTCTCTCTCTCTCTCTCTCTCTCTGGTTCATGCCAGTCAGGTGTTGGTAATCACTGATTTCCACAGCCATCTGTCCTTTGCTCTTTCTATAAGATCTGTGTTGCACCGTGCTGCATGCCACTCCTTTAGTCCATCAGGTATCTTGTTTCTTTGTCGTCCTCTGTCCCTTTGTCCCTTCAGTTTTCCCGTTGTCGCTACACGCGTTCCAGTTTTCCTTCTCTTAAAACATGTCCTACATATCTGGGTTGTCATGTTCTGAATTTCTTTCTTTTACCCAACCTCAATTAGAACTTCTTTTGTTTTCTTGGCCGTCCATGGTGTTCTCATTATTCTTTTTTAGGAACCACATCTCCGCTGCTTCCAGTAGATTCTGAGTGCTCCTGGTTATTGTTCATGGTGTTCTCATCATTCTTCTTACGAACCACATCTCCACTGCTTCCAGTAGATTCTGAGTGCTCTGGTTACTGTCCATGGTTGGTATTTCAGTCTATGAGCGGAGATAACAAGCAGGGTGGTGCGGGGAGAGGGAAAAAAAGGGGGGGGGGTAGCTCTGGAATGAATACATACAGAAACAGGTTAGTCCTGTCACGTGATAGAGAGACTTAGAAACGTAATGGTTATGTCCTTGTTGACCTTGATCTGACA